>JBBBDQ010000555.1:1485000-1642500 GCA_037127315.1 Ascarosepion bandense | reverse complement strand
AATAATTGAGAAGCTAGTAATTATCTTAAACTTGAATTCAATGAACAAAAGGAAAATAAGATTGTATTTATAAACCCACTTTCATGTGGCTAACAACAAAAAGACGATAATAAATTCATTATTAAATGTAATTTGATTAGCTCCCCACAATTTAATTCTGAGAATATTTTCTGGAATTATGCTCAGAATTATAACTACCGTTTCAAAACGATGTACAGATGTGAACAGACATTTCTTTTAGAATTGATGAGAAACAAAATAAAATCGCAATTGATAAAAATTTCAAGAATTCTTTGCTGTTCTCAGTAACAAATTTAATTCCAAGTGTAAATAATTTTCAGAAATCGAAACAAACTTAAGACTCATTAAGAGAAGTAATGTTCATCTTATTTTTATATTTATTCATTAGCTTATGTTAATGATATTTATATAAACAGTCTTCCATGAATTAATGGGAATACAAGATTTTGTGGCGTATGGGAACTCATGAATAAAAGAAAATTGACCGGTGTAAAATAAAAGGTTGGCTTCAAGTGTATTTGGGTGTTTCGATTTAATTTCCCATAACTATATGAAATAAATGTTTATATTTTCAAATGGTTTCTGAGTAAATTTTGCTCGTTTGATACTAAGACTTGATAGTGATACTCTGAGCAGATACAGATTTTTTTTCAAACTTTACAATTCTTCTAAAATTATACAATCTAAAATTCGAATCTTCAGTAATTATAAATTTTTTATAGTATCAATCATAGTGTCTTCATATTCACTTTTAACTATATGATCCTTCTTCTTGTGTTATTTTATCTCTATTTTTATCTTTTTTCTATTACAAATTGCGATCTAATTAATGCTTTTAAAATCTAAATTTGAATTTTACTTTAAAATTAAATTCTTTTCTTTCATTTTATTTTTGATTAGAGTTTAATAATCTTTTTTTTATATTAGCTCTAATGAATCTACATTTTCTTTTTTGTATTTTAGATATCCTCAAATGTAGACTTTTAAATAATTCCTAAGTCTGTGTACGTGATTTCACCATTCATTCAAAAAATGCCAAATGTTTTTGTTTTATACTTAGATACAACAAATGTTTCTATCAACAATCCATTCCCAGCCAAAGTTTTAAAATTCCTATTTCTTTACCGCTTATGTTGTCTCCCCCACCTCTTCCGTCTTCCCACTGTACACTTTCCCACTTTTTTCCCCTTACTTCTTCCTCTTTGTTAAGCCCAAACACCGTGTCACTGATGTTTATATATGCCTATACTTTTATTTCCTACCTAAACCTGGTGTCTATTTCTCCTCGAGCCGTCTTTCATGGGTTCTTTCCTTAATGCCTCTTTAGTTCTTTCTCTCTCGTTTTCATATTTTTGTTTTTTTTATTTCCTCTGTCTCCTTACCTTTTTTGATTCCCCTTCTAGTTTCTCATCTTTCCTATTCTCTTACGTCGTACAAAAAATTTTTGCCAATAAAAGGAAGTGAATTTTCTTCTTTTCAAAATTAACGTTTACTACCTGATGAGACATTGTTCTTTCAATGTCGAAACAAAATGTACATTTTTGTAGTAGTTGATTCTAGTTTGGACATGTTCTAAAGTATATATATATATATATATATATATATATATATATATATATATATATATAATTTTCCCCCGTTAACGGTTCTGGCGAGAGGGGACGAAACTGGTCGACTGGTGTTTTTGTTTTAAAATTATCATTACCTATTATAGTAAAAACTTCTTGTCTTCAACGCCATAATACAATTTTATGCCGTTAGAAAATATATATATATATATATATATATATACATCAATCTTTCATCCCAGCCAGGAAGTTACGACTTAAACCGCATTCGTCTTTCTGCTTGCTCGGCTGCTATTGCTTACGGGAACCATTCTTTCAACTTTATCGGAGCCACGAGTCTAAACATAAAAGGCGCCTTTTTGCCTCTGCTCCTAATGAGAGCAAAAGGAACCTAAATGATTCTAAACTGTTGTTTGCTGACAGAATGAAGCATATAGTATTCCGCAAGTTCGGCTCGAAAGCCTATCCCCATATCCAAAAATAAATCTGTCTTTTGTAACTGAATCTGATTTTACTGTATATGTGTTATATTGTTAGGTTTCAAAATATATTTAACCGTGTTTGTTACATTTTGTTGTTCCTAATATTTGGGGATACAGCAATTATAATTTTTGTTATATTATTATATATTTATAATCTTTAATTATTAATACACATGCTTGATTATGTTTTTAAGATAAGTCTTGGTATACGTTGAATATTTTACTTTTATTTTATAAAATAAGTGTTATGTAGCAAGTTTAATTTATTAAACATGTCTCATTCTGAATTATTATATTACGAACATTAAATACCCTGTATTTGGTAAATTACTTATACATTGTTATGATGCACTATCTACATTGGAATGAACTCTTCCTCTTTCATAAATACTAAACTGTAGGATTTCCTGGGAGACAGTCGAGACGCAGTGTAACTTGACAGTTCGTACGAACATTTCTCTCTGCTGACTAATAACACTCTTATTTTGTATATATGTTCTGTTATTCCAATATACTAGTTCAACCTACCTTCTTCTTTTCGTATCTTTCTTCCTGGCACTGACAGGCCACAACATACATTCGCACGAATAATTCTAATCTGTTAATATTTAAGCAGAATATTTCTCTTTTTATGAACGGGGACGTAACTTTCGAAATCGTAGGAAAGGCAGTAGTAATGTTTGTTTCGTTTATCTCTGACTATTCACTATCGTTGATTTCATTCTCTATCATTTATTATTCAAACTTTTTTTAACAACGTTTGCTTATAATTTTATTAATGTATCCTTTTTTATATTTATTGACTGCAAGTAACATTTTTATTTGGATGAGAACATATTTTCAAATTTGTTGTAAAACGTTTCGAGTCATTATTTTATTTATTTATTTTTACTTCTAGTTTTTCAGAATAGTCAATTTTTACCAACAAACATAAGAACAGATGCTCTCATTTAATTAATGATTATTTATACTTTTCTTATTTAGTGATTTCACTTATTACCATTTAAAATATATATAATATTAATATTTTTTTAAAGTGGTACACTTGATGACAAACTGTTCTCTCCAACATCCAGTGTAAAAAAATACATATACAGGGGGTAGACAAAATAATGGAAACCAAGATACCAAGATAGCATAATTTGAAAATTTGATTAAAATGACCAAAAATTATCTATTTTTATATTTGTTGATTTAATATTAGTACTATTTCATCTTTTTTTGCTAAAATGTTTTTTTCTGATATTATTTAAATAAGTTTATTAAAATAAGCAGTCACGATTATTTAGGAATTTTAAGTTTTCAACTTCATCCTAAGGTTCAGGAACTGTTTCTGAGGGGAAATACTATCTTTCAAGATGGTTCATACTGCTGAAATTGTAGCTGAATGGTAAGAGAAACATTTTAGTTAAGTAAAACATCTTATCTGGCCCCCACAGTCCCTAGATGTCAACATCATTGAATATTTATGGTTCATTTTAGAAAAACAATTGATCATCATTAAAAGAATTGGAACCTTTTTAAGCTTAAGAACGAATAAAAAATTCCTCTGGAAACAATTCAAACATTGTACGAGTCGATCCTACATAGAATTCATGTTGTGATTACTGCTAAATGCGGTCTTATCCCAAATTGAAATAAATTTGCTTAAATTTTAAGGTATTTCTATTATTTTGTCCACTTCATGTATGTGGGCAAAGGAAGATATCCTGAAGATATGTTTTTTGAGGTGCAACTGCAATTTTGACACTTGTTTTTCGTCAAACGTTAACGATTCTCTCCTTATGTCCTCCGGTCGAAAATATAGTTCACGTACCTAAAAAAATGTTATAAATTAACCTATTTTAAATTCTTGTGAAAATCTAAAAAAATCAGTCAGGAAAAATATTTATAATATGAAGCATTTTCCTTACTGTTGTGGGATCGCCCCTTTTCGTATACACGAATGGACTCGCCTCATGAGTACATATAATCATGCCTGTAGAGTTGTAGAGTTGTTTAGTGGGTCAGTAAGTTGGTGCAGAGTTAACTGGAGTTGTTTGGATATAGGCTCATTACCTGGACATACTATTTCACTGCAAGACTGTATATATTGATTTCTACTAATACTATTCCTGAATTGACTAACCCGTGTTCCAGTTTGTATATCTTGTTCAATATAACTTACATTTTCTATTTTCATATGTGTTTTTGTTATTTATTATTTTATGTGGTTTCTCACCCGGAATCCACAACACTTACAATTCTAAGAAAAGTAAACTGTTCTGATATTTTTAAAGAATGATTTAATGTATTAATTCAACAATGAGTGACAAAGCTAAGTACAAATAAAGAGAGATTTTTTAACATTTACACATTTGTAAATCAAAATAATAAATAAAAACATTTTTATGAATAAAACAGTTCTAAAAGATTGTTAGACTATTAGAATCATTAGAATCATTTTTTATGCTTATAAAAATATTCCTTTATATTTCTTAAAGTGAGGTTTTAGCTTTTAAAAAGAAAGCGTGCGATAAAGTTAATACATGAAAATATCTTAAGTTTCTGACTAGATTTATGTCTTAACTTTGTGTGGTGAATTACACAGATATGAAATTGATTTAATCATAAAAATTTCAGTTAAATCTAATTATTTTTTAATCCAAAAAATATACTCACTCTGCTGAATTTAGTAGGTGAAAAATATGGCTCTTTTGATAGTACGAATCCAAACATCAGATAATTCTTTGTTTCTGAAAATAAAATACACGAACTTTTGGGCCGTTTTTATAATTTCCTTTGTAATTTGGTACAACACATCAGTAAGGAATAGTTTTTGTTTATAAATTAATGCAATATTTAAAAAAATAAACAGATAAATAATTTTAAAACATCGTGAAAATTCTAATACACAAATACGACTTCCATCTTGAAAGTTGAAGGACTCAAGATGATATCGTCACACGTTCTTCTCCTCCTATTGAGTAGTCCTTGGCCTCGGCCCAACTCTCTCTAGGCTGGTTTTGAATTCAGAATTTATCTTTTCCTAGACCGGTTGCCACCCAAAGCTATAGAACCCAGTCTGTCCTTCTATTTGCCCATAGCTAAGGAGAAAAGAGATGGATTCATACTCTTCTCAATGGTATTAACACATTAGAATCTAATGGATTTGACTGGAATTCAAATCTGGCTCTAATTTCTCAATCCACCCTGCATTACTCCACCGTGCACCCCATTAAAGATATGAACGCAACCAAATTATCACCATATACATCACGAAGGGAAACATGTAAATTTCTCGTTAGTCATTTGTTTTTTGTTATGAATGTAGAGCTAGCTTAGATGGACGCGATGGTGAGACTAATGTAAGAAGGTAACAAGAGACAGGGAAAATAATGTTGTGGGGTAGTTTGTAAAAGTTCATTCAAAATGCATCGTATCAAGATAAATGCAGAGAATGTTTTGTAGTTTGAAATATTTTTATGGTAAACGTTACAACCAAGAAATTTTAAACTAAATGTTCAAGCAAAACAATAGCCCTTAACGTTCGACAAAACTGACTGTTGTTAATCTTACCAAAAAGGTTTTAAAAACATCAGTCTAGTAGAATAGCACTCAGTAACTCAAATATTAACGCGATAGATTGATTTCTCTTCTTAAAAGAAATGTATCCGTGAACAACTTTTATATATATATATATATATATATATATATATATATATATATATATATATATAATTAGTTAAGTATTTACTTTTTGGTCATAATGAAACTATACTAGTACACAGTTGTAGTAAAAAGTGTTCCATACAACTTTATTGTAGTACTTTTGTGTTATTTCGTGTCCTCGGTTTCTACATATTGGTGTCTTCGGGCGATTTACAATAACTGATTTTACTGTTCTTCAAACGCTCACGTAACAGGGATCTTTTATGAATGCGCAGTTTTCAAAATTCAAAATTAGAAGAAGTTATTTAAAGGTTTTGGAACACTTTGTATGATTGTATGATCCTCTTAGGTATTTATTGGTATGGTTACACTTGAATATAATTTCTGTTCTTTACTTTGGTAATTCATTTTTGTCTGGGAACAACTTAATAGCCAATTTTTCCTCCTGGCATAATCTGCATATTTTACCACCGTTGTAAAGTTTGGCTGTATTTACTATATCGGGATCTTTTCCATACTTTAATTTTAATTTCCGCGCGTGGTTAGCAAGTTTAGTTCAATTTTTTAGATTTTCCAGTTTAAATTTAAACTTATGGTTATTCCATCTGACTTTAAAACTGTCTATGGTAGATCCTAAATATGTTTTGCTTTGACCATTTATGTCATGTTCTTTTGTTTTGTAAATAATCCGTTTTGTATTACAAAGTCTGTTAAGTGGGCATTTATTTTTGTCCCTACAATTACATTATTTGTTAGTGTTTTGTAGGTTGTTATTTAGGTTTCTGGCGTTTTGCTTTTTATGTAATTTTCTAAATTGCTAGTACAGCAATAACTCAGTTTGATTGAATTCCTATTGAAATTTGTGTTTAATTCTAAGCTTTTTGGAAAGTGTTTATCGATTTGTTTGAAAAGTATTTGTCCTATTTTGGTTTTTATTTCTAAGTTAAATGGTGGGTTGAAAAATGGTCATACTATTATAATGGATACATAATATCCAAATGAAAATAGCGTTCATAATTTATTAGTACTTGATGTGTAAACCATTACTTTCAATAACAGCTTGACATCTTTTGCTACATGAGTGAATTAATGTCTTGCATTTATTAACGGGTATTTTCTCCCATTCTCCTTTCAAATTAGTCTATAGTTCTTCGACGTTTGTTGGATTCTTTTCCTTACTCTTTCATTTAGTAACTTCCAAACGTTATCTTGCATAAATACAGCTGATTGATTAATTGCAGTTTTCAAATTAGGTACAACATGTTTGTTCCATATCTCTTTGCATACAGTTGCGTTAATTTTACCGTGTAGCTCAACAAGAGGTCCGTACCATCATGCCAAACAACATCACACTTCCTCCTCCAAATTTAACGCTACTTTTAGTGCACTGAGACAAATATCGTTCCTTAGGATTGCATCAAACGAACCTTCTCCTGTCACAACCGAAGAGGTTAAACTTTGACTCATCGTTGAAATGAACACAATCCCACTGTTCTTCTGTCCATAAGACGTGTTCAGTTTTCTAAGTTCCAATGACGTCACAGATTTTTTCGCCATGTTTACAATGTAAGAGCCAGTAAAGAACCGGTGTAATTTAGTAAAATACCCGATTTTATATTCTTACCCTAAAAAATTTTCCATAATGCAAAATAATTATTAAATTTTATAGATTTATTTTTTATCTATTTTTCGACTGTTATATAATTATTTTTATAACTTTATCAAAATATTGAGTTTTATATTTTGGAATTATATAATTTACCTTTATATCCTTTTTTTCCTTGATAAAATGTTCTTTGAAGGTTTAAAATAAAAAGTTATTTCATATTTTATATTAAGTCGGTTTAATTCAAGTTTTTATATTGCTTTGTAACGTTTCCTTTATTTTACGTTCTATGATATTTTTTTTTAATTTTGCGATTTCCTTTAAAAATGCCATAAATTTAAATTGCAGCATTGTAACTTACAGTTAATATCTCTTACACCTCATTTCCGTTCTAATTTGAATTCTAATCTTTAGGATTTTATGTGCTTATACCTTTCTCAACATCTTGTTTTTTGTTTGTTTGTTTGTTTGTTTTGCTTTCATTTCCACTTCCTTTGTCTCGTTGTAACTAGTTCTTATACTTCACTCCTTTTAAATTTTCTCTCTATTTTCTCTTTAGTAGTGTTAATTTCTTATGCTTTTTTTCTTTCAGACTTTATTTTCTTTCCTCTTTCTTTTCCTTTTCTTGATTTCTTATTTTCTTTTATTCTTCTTTCTTTGTTAAACCTTTTACCTTGTGCTGGAAATTTTTCAAAAACAGAAAGGGAACCGGTGTTTCATTTTAAAATAAAAGTGTTTATTATCATCATTTTTAACTACCAGATAGGACATTGCTTTTTCAAAGTTGAAACAAAATGTACTATTTTGTAGTATTTATTTACGTGTTGAAAAGTTATAAAAGTTGAATAATAAATATTTATTGCTCTATTTTTAAATTGAGTACTGTTTTAAATTAATGTTTTGAACGTTGTAAATTTATTCTTCGTTCTTTTACATTAGATTTGTTTACATATATATGTGTGTGTGTGTGTGTGTGTGTGTGTGTGTGTGTGTGTGTGTGTGTGTGTGTGGTGTTTGATTATGAGAATGTTTAGCGCCATGGTTGTTGTTTATCAGTGATAAAATGTATTTTGGCTAACAGGTCCTTTATCCTAAAGTGCTCGATATCGAAGTGGAAATAGAACGTTGATAAATATAAAGAGTTTGTCTCTTTAATTAAGGAGATTCAGGGCGACTTCAAAGTTTCATAAGAAGACCGTTATGATTTTCTCACTCGTCAGAGCTATATATATATATATATATGAAAAGATGGCAATCCCGTAAAAATGGAGAGGGTACTCAAATCTTTTATCTAATTAATATAAAATATTAAATAGATAAAAGTAGAGAGTTCAATGGATATTACCCAGAACAATATGAAATATAGAGAAGAAAACTCAACACATAATTAAACAGTTATGGATGCAGAATTTATTTCAGCAGTTGTAAAATTTACAAACTGCTTCTTCAAAGTAAAAGAACTTATATAGTAAAAACTAAAAATAAAATACAGTCACAAGTGATTAATTATCACAAAAAAACAAAATATATTAAATATAAATAAAGGATAAAAAAATAGATAAAAATAGTAAAATAAAAGTAAGAGAGCAGATTCAAAATAGAGAAAAACAACTGAATTTTCTAGAAAATTATTTGTAAGGAAAAAGTTTAATCCATAATTTAAATTTATTTATATGAAGACATTTAAAAATAACTTCATTACCTTGGATTAAAAGCTAGTTATTACCACTAAATTGTATTATTTTTATTTTTTCATCTAAGCATAAATTGTATCAATTTCTAAACCAAATAGGAGTTTTTGTGATTTTTCTATAATCATTCATTCAATCTGTGGAGAGTAGTCCTCTATCTTTTAATTCCCAGAAATATATAGTTTTTTTTCTTTTATGTTTGTAATTCTTTATTACTTTTTTTCTTTATTGTCTTGTTTAATTTGTTTTTTGTTTTTTGTTTTTTTGTTTTTTTTTGTATTTGTGATTATTTATGTGAATCTTTTTTTTTTTTTGTGAATCTTTTTGTCTTATTTCTGTGAAATTTTTCCTAGGGAATCTTTAATTATTATTTTAACATTTCAACTTCTTTTGATTGAATTATTTGTGACTGTAATTATATCATATCATATAGACCATTTTTTCTTCTTTTTTACAATTTTATATATGTTTCATCTTAATTTGCTTATTTTTACTTTTGTGTTATTGCATGTATATCATTGTGTGCATATATTGTCTTATAGCAATATATTGTCTCTTGTGCGTGTTTATTTTATGTATGATTATATCTATTCTCTTGTTTCTACGTGTATATTATTTTCCTTTAAGATTTCTTGTATATGTGTGATTTGGTGTATGTGTTCTTTATTTTTGTGACATTTCCGGTGTCTGTTGCCTCTTATTTAACTGTATACATCTCTCTCCTTCACCTAACCTTATTTCCTTTCTGCGCTAACCTTAAAATATTTTGAATATTCTAAGTTAAATGTAACATTTCATTTTTCAAGTTTGAAGAAGCAGTTTGTAATTTTTACAAGTGACGAAATAAATTCTGGATTTATAACCTTTTAATTATGTGTTAGCTTTTCTTATACACACACATACACACACACACACACACACACAAACATATATATATATATATATATATATATATATATATAATAACTAACTAGACTCCGTAAGTTTACACTCAGTAAGTTTACACTCCGTAAGTTTACACTAATCTAAACCTTCGAAACAATGTTAACAAACAGAACCCAAATCCGTTAAAATCCGGCGTACTATGTCGTCGGATAATGGGGGAGAAAAAAAAAGAAAACAGCAGAACAAGAACAAAATGTCAAGTATCCGCAGTAAAGAAAAAAAAAACCAAACGGAACCTAAACACTAGAAAACGTGCTCAATACGAAAGTACGAAAATACAATAGTAGAGCAAAAAACACGAAAAAATCTAAAGTGAGCCACAACCTACCGCGGTTTCACACTACGGATCGTCAGGGAATGAGTAAGTTGTGGCTTACTTTAGATTTTTTCGTATATATATATATATATATATATATATATATATATATATATATATATATTGTAATGTTTGTTACAATGGTTTATAAAAGCAGAGTATCACTTCACAAAAGTTTTCGCGTTTCGGAGCTACATTTGCTCTATAGCGGGTATATCTTCTCTTATTTATTCTTTTTCTAGTTGTAGTAGGATTCCGTTCTAGTGTATACAGTGCAGGTTAACGGAATTTGGCCTTGTGGGAAGATAGCCCACTACAATTCATAAAATGATTATAAAATCAAGAAAGGCAATTTTGAGTATAAAATAACATTTATATATACACATTTCAATTAATGTTTTTACAATTAAAATAAAACTTGAATATAAGTCCAACGGAGGTTAGAATGTTCATGGAAAATAATATAATGCTGAAAAGATAAAAGGCTAGGGAGTGTGGAAGCGTCTTGTAGGTAAGAGGATGTTCATTTTGAAGTTGCCGCTCCTAAGGTCAGCAAGTCAGTAAGTACTTTTGAGGAATGTCTTTGAAGAGGTCAATACGTACTTTTGAGACAGGGAGAAAGAAAGAGGTCAGCATAGTAGCCGCTCGACTTAAGTCAAGGGGATATTAATTACTCTCTTCTCCTCTCGTTTTCTAGTCTGTCTAACGATGCTTTGTCACCGCTTTTTATATCTGCCTTTTGGATCAAACAGCTTGTTTTGGATTTTCATACTTGAATTTGATTCTGGGCTTCCTATTGGCTGGTAAATAAAATTCGCGTAGGCTCGCGAAATGGAAATTTGATATTCAATTAATTTTTATTTTTCAACCGGAACATCTGCACAAACTTGGATGCGCACGACGAGTTTTATTCATTTGCCTTTTTGTTGTGAGAGAGCCAACATCCGGTTTCTCGCTTTTGTTCGGTCGGTATCACCACAGCCCCTCATCTGGTGATAAGTTTAAATGAAAGATAAATGTTGAAAACGATTTATGTTTGGTAATATGATATGTAAGTGAATGTGGTGGGAGTGTAGTACGATTTAGCCGGCAGTTTGTAGCTATAGTGATGCACTCTTGGATTAGGAGAGGGGTGCGGAATAGGTTAGTTTTGGACAGGTCACGTTTTAATTTTGTCTGGGTAATTCTTATATTGAGATGTAAAATTTTTTAAAAAAGAGTAGATATTTTTTATTTTACTACTATCTATAAGTGGATAGAATAAAGTTGCTATTAATGTTGTGTGAGTTTATTTTCTTTTATTTATACGATGTTCGTTTTTTGAGGTTTAAACATGGGTGTTTATTACCTTTTTGGAGGGGATTATTTTATGTGAATGAAGTGTTTTTTGGTTAATTAAATTTTAGCAGAAAATATTTTCGATGTTTACATAACACTGCTAATTCGTCTCTACGGTTCAATAGTTCGCCATTGTTGGGGTACTTTAAAATGTGTAGTTTTTCACTTAAGCATAAAGAGCAGATGTCGTTAAGCGAGTTGCAGGTTCTAGTTTTTTCCAGGATTTTCCATTTTACTTTAGATTTCTGTTTTGTGTTATTTAAACTTATCACCAGATGAGGGGCAAACGTAGCTCCGAAACGCGAAAATTTTTGTGTAGCGATACTGTGCTTTTATAAACCATTGTAACAAACATTACAATATAAAGCTCTACGTTGTATCAAGCACTCTTTATAAAAGTAAATGCATGAACAGTGGGTTTAAAACCTACGTGTTCCATTAATTTCTTACTATATATATATATATATATATAGAGAGAGAGAGAGGGCACAGACAATTGACCACTTTAAACACACATACACATCTATACATATATATATTTAGTGTATCGAGGCAGCAGATAATTTTCTAAACACATAAACAATATAACAGACAATGAATGTCTGTTATGTTTGATCCTGAGCCGTTCTAAATATCGTATTTTGGCTTTAATTTCAGGTGTAGATAGCCTCTAATATCTGAAGGTTCTTTTTACTGCGAGTATGTGTGAGTATTATTGTGCTATCGACTAAAATCTGTCTAATATTACATACATAGCTATGTTTTTCTAAGAAATGTTGTTGAATTGAACTATAATCAGAAAGGTGGTACGTAAGTTTACGGAAGAGCGTGGTTGGAGTAAAACCAATATATGTAGTGGGTTTATTATCAGTATCAGAGATACAATCTCTGAACGGGCATGTAAATTGATACACAACATTGGGTTTATGTAGAGGATTTAGGTGAGTGGTTGTACGGTTATTTCAGACTACGAAATCAATTGTTTTAAGTTTTTATAATATGTGATGAGCTTAATTTGTTTTTTATTATTAATTGGTTTAACATTTTTATCTATTGTGTTTTTGAGTGTTGTTTCATCATGTTTGTAATTATTATTGATTTGGTTGCAATAGTATAAGTTAATAGCGTTATATTTATTTTGACGTCCACTATTATTATATTGGAGGCCATCTACATTAAATCAAAGCAACCCACACACAATAAAATAAAATTTAAATTTAGTCACACCACATTACATTACATGTAGACATATGGTTCTGTTGTTAACATTTCTGTCTTTCACGTTGTTTGTTGTACAGAACAGTTTTACTAATTTACGACCTGCGTCTGCTATTCGGTGACTGTTATCGTCGCATAGTAATGTTATATGTCGACACAAGATAATATCATCTTTATGTTAATGTCCCTATAACCTCTCTAAAGATGGCTCATGTGAGCCGAAAGCTTAGAACCAACATAATAATAAATATCCAAATGTTGCACAATTTTTGTCTTTATGTTCACCTGAAATTAAAGACAAAATACGATGTTTAGAACGGCTCATGATTAAACATAATAGACATTCATTGTCTGTTATATTTAACAATATATGTTTAGAAAAAATATATATAAATATTGCAATGAGGATATCTTGAAAGCAATAAAAACTGCTACAAATAATGTTAAATTCGAAAGAGTAGAAAAGTTAATAGAATCACTGTCCGAAAATTAGAAGAGACCGATAGATACAAAAAAGAGAGGAAATGAGATCGGGAAAAAGATGATATGAAAAGAGGAAAGTTGAAACACCGTGGGGTGCCTCTATGTTAAGAGGCTAAATCTGATTGCCATCGAAACCCTAGAAGGTTTTCAGCCGATGTAAAATAACTGAATTCGAAAAAAAATGTTTTAAATAATGATAGGGACGTCATAACGAGAAGTGATTCCGTTGCTAATGACGGAGATGCTCATTGACCGGACTGGTCTAATGTGCATAGAATGGAGGCGGGAAGCGGAAGAAGAAAGCAGGGAAGCACAGGAGAACCACTGGAGTGAACCGAGTTGATAATGGTTGTGGTGTCAGTAGAAGAAGGCGGGAAAGACAGTTTAATACAGGGTGGGGGTGCTGTTGTTGATGTCTAAAAGATTGACAAGAATTGTGAGGAGATGAGAAGGATTTGCCTAAGCAAAACCGCGGCAGTGTGACAGACACGTCATTGTTATCAAAACATTTTTCTCCTTCGTCTTTGTTGTTTTTGGGGCAACCGATTTTTTTGATTTTTTTCATTTTTATCTTTACATTTTTTTTTATCTGCAAGTATATTTTTTAATATTTATCGGAAAGATTTTCTTACAAGAATTTTTTGCAACTGTGAGTTTTATTTATATGACCTTCATTTCCGTCTATTGTCAGTATTTTTATTGTAAATGTTTTAGTCCAAATTTTTATTTTTATCATTTAATTTTTACTATTAAATTAGTTTCTTTTAAACATCTTGATTCATATTTTATAATTCATCATTTTGTTTATTTTTATGATTCTTATCTAAATTCTTAAAATATTTTTGTTGTTGTTGCAAATGCATAGACAGAGACTATTTCTAAAGCTACTAACGCTTTCAGTCTAACTTAAGTACCTCATAGCTTAGTTTATTACTTATATGAGGTATTTGATGTTGGTCGAACTCACTACTAATGATTTGCGAGATCAGATAAACAAGATGTTTAAGTAAATATTTATAATGTGGGAGAAGGAGAGTGGAAGAAGCGTTTAGTGGAAATGGACCACTACGTAACATATTTGCAAACTACACAGTTTACTGGACTTCATGATTGAGATAGTCACAAATTTTCAGCCAGTGACAATATTATGTGTTCAATCTAAGGTAAAAAGCTTACCTTTGAAAATCATTTTTCTACATACTGTCTCGAACATCGACCAACGACGCCTATGAGAAATACATCAATATTTAAATTAATAATAAAGCAAGGTTCTATCGCCCTTTGAATACGAGTATCCACTGAAAATAAAGTTTAAAATTAATAAAGATATGTTGGATTAATTAATAAAAATCCATTAGTTCTTTATAAATTGCTTTGTTTACCTCTTGAATATGAAACTGGGCAGTTATGATATTCGAAGAAATGTGAACGAGTAAAATGTGCTTTACAGGCAGATAAAAAACCGTGATTAAACGAGAAGCTCTTCGAACCTGAGTGGTCAAAAGCATTTCAGATTAAACGGAGGTTTTTCCTGCTAAAGTTGCCGCAGGTTCGAATCCTGCCAGAGGGCGCTTTATTCTTTTTTTTTAAGATTTCTCCAATTTTCAGATGGCTGTTAAATAAAATACTGTTTGAAATAAGAGGAGCATCTGCTCAAATATGGGTATCCATTGAAAATGATGTTTAAACAAATAAACTGAAAGTATGAATTAAATATTCATTTCATAAAAATTTCAAAATGTGTCGTTTCCGCTGATTAACTACTAAGTTATCAAATAAAAAAAATTACGAATATGATAGATTTTTTATCATTTTTTTCTTGTATAAAAAAATGTAAAAACAAGTCTTTTCTCTGATGTCATCCGACTAGCGACGAAATGAATAGTAGTGAATCAATAAATAACTGTCACGCTTTTATTCAACACTCAATTACAAAATGCATAAAGAAAAACTTTTTTGTTTAAAATCAACAAATTTATCCGAGTGAAATCTAAAATCTAGAAATCTTTAAACTTAGTTGTCAGAGAAAAAACATTTTTTTTTTTTTTTGGTCAACACCCACTGTGTTAGCAAATGGCACAAAAAGACCATCGGCATTCAACACTTAACTAATTCTTTCGTTGACACCCGGGCTTGACAGGATAAATACACCGTAAAACCGAAACAAAATGTCAGACGAGAAATGTAAAGATTGTCCGTATTTATCGGCATCTGTTCTTAATGTTAAATCTTTCCAGTCATTTTTGCTTTTTTTCTTTTTTTTTTTTTGTCATGTATTTCAAATTTATCATTTTGTTGACTTTAAATCAACTTTTTGAAAATATTCATCCAATAATATAAAACGAGTGTGTGCGTTTTATAGCGTTTACTGCTTCCCTTTCTCCCTTTCTCCTCAATTATCCATCTATTTACTAAAATCTAATTACAGAAACACTGATAAAAGGATTTGTCAATTTGTCACTCTAACCAAAGGAGGCAGTTTCGGTTAGTTACAAAGTCGAGTTCGAATTCCAGTTGAATTCGTTATATTCACATACGCATAAATTTATCTGGGAAAGGTATGAATCCATCTATTCTCCTTCTAGCTATGGGCTAAATAACAGGACAGTTTTGGTTTATAGCCTTGGTTGGTAACCAGTATACCACAGAAAAAATGGCAACCTACCGTAGGAAAACATCTTCTACCTTGTCAGTCATATCTCGAAAGAGACATTTTCGCCCAAGCGTGTATCACGTATTGACTGATAGAGTTTTAATATTTGCCAACTTAACTTTTTCTCATCTTACAGGAAGTAAAAAGAAAAATTTCTCAGTATGTTTTTTCCTAAGTTGATAGTTTTCATCTTAAATACTTTCCTGACTTTTCATGGAATTTTTCTGGGAAATTTTGTGTGGATATTTCCAAGTTTTCTTTCGATTTTATAAATAGTTGTCGTTTGTGTAGACATTTCTCCTTATTTTTTTTTATGGATTTTTGTGAATACTCTTGTTCGTGTGGACATTTTCTCTTGAGATATTCTTTGGATTTTTGCTGTATCTGGTGCACTACAGGTAGAAAGAGAAACAATCTGAGAAACAAGGCGCTTAACCCTGATTCGACAAATATGTTTTCATTTTTCTAGTAACAAAATAGACTGCCTAGAGTTCCTTGAAACAGTATCCGTTGCCAAAGAATAAATATTAAGCGGCACTTTTAAAATAAACATCAGCTTGAATTTGCGTGAATTTTAGTGAAAAAAGTGACATTTAAAAATGCTTATCAAAGTTGCCAATATAGATAATTCAATGCTAACTAGAAGAAATTCTTAAATTTCTGTCGCCGTGGAAGCATTCACAGAGTGATACTTCATAGGGAAGTGATTGCTAATTGCCGTGTCCAGAGAAAAAAGAGATATTCCGGAAATCCGGTCAGTCACTCGCTCTTGACGATATAGTGAAGAGTAATGGACATTGCCACGAACTTGATAGCGCAATTAAAATTGAGAATGAGAGAATGTTGCTTTTATTCGCAAAGAACAGACGGCCAGCTTACATTTATTTCAAAAGTAGAAAAGATTTAACATAAATGAGAAATTTGTTGGCATTTGTTTGTCACATAACTGGACAGGATATTTTTTAATGAAATAAGAAAATAGGAAAATGAATTCACAAATTTAATGTATGTTTGTACTGATGGCGCTCCTGTCACGTATGGGGAAAATAATGGAATTGTTTGGCTTTTGCAAGGATTTCTTGGGAGACAAATATTCACCCATCAGCCAATTTTGTGCGAAGAAATTATAAGATTCAATTAAATTATTGTTGTAGTCTTTTTTTTTCTAGGAGGTAGATGTTGAATACAGTGACTTTGTATTCCACTCGGAATTGAGATAGTTAAGCTGAGAAAAGTTTCTACAAAGTTTTGTAACTTTGAAAGTGGAAATATCTCAATTTCCAGAAAATGAACTGAGAAGGTTTGGAGAGTTTGAAAATGATGGTTCTACTTATGATCAGTTTTTCATTTTTGTTATTAAAAATCTGAATAATTTTAATATCTAGCTTCTGAGAAAAATGACCGATTTTTCTAATTAGTAGCGTCAGTAAATGCTTTCAGAATTAAATTGAAATTTTTAAAGCCAACAGGTGAAACTTTCCTGTCTGTAGCATATATTCGCGGGGGATTTTAAGCAACGTTACTATGACCATAGGCATTCTTTTTCCAACCCCAATCAAAAATATTAAACAGCACTTTCTCGAAGATTTTGGAAAATGAAGGAAGAAGGACGAAACCCCATAGTTAGTTGGAAACTGATAGGCTCAGCCCGTACTCCCAGATATTTTCACGATAGGTGCAATCTATGTTTAGGGGAAAAAATAAAAATATTAAAGCACCCAAATCAACACCTACTTTTAAATTTACGTAAAGAATTCATAAGCAAATGCCACCATAAGAGGAGATTTGTGAATTTTAAAACTTAATATTAAGATTTAAATTTAATCTATGAATTTAGTAAATTAAATGTTATTTCTTTAGCTAGTACATTTAGACTCCACTACCAAATACTAATCCCAGCCTTATAGATACCTTCCTTCTTCCTTTTATCTAAATATCTACTATTTAACATGTAAGAACCTGTAGACTAACTCTTTAGCCCTCATGTTTTCTGCACCGATAATAATAATTTGTTTTGTTTTTGTGACGATTCTTATTTCCATTTTGTTTTTCATAACTCTATTACTCATATAACTTCCCTGCGCCTTGTTATAATTATATATATATATATATATATATATATATATATATATATATATATATATATATATATATATGCTAAATCTACCTTTTACACAAAAAGATTAATTTTGGTTCATTTTTAGCAGAGCCCTTACAAAATATATATATATATATATATATATATATATTAATTCGGTTTCTTTCGTACTAAACCGCCTTAAATTTAGTTTCTTAATTTTTTAAAAATAATTAAAATTGAATTTAACTCGTGAATTGCGAATATCCTTTAGATATTTAAGTAAATTATGTTCGGGAATATGTGTGTGTGTGTGTGTGTGTGTGTGTGTGTGTGTGTGTGTGTGTGTGTAGTAATGGAGTCTTTTGAGAAGTTAATATTTTTAATTTTAAATTTAAATTTAAGATTTATATTTAAATTTGTATGTCCAAATTTTATCTATAAAATTTGTCCCAGTCATTATTTATTTAAACTAAAATCTCTTTGGTAAATTTTTCAATGTTTTTTTTTAACATTGATGGTAGCAGTTTTCTTTTGTTTCTATGGGAATAATTTTTTCTTAGCTTACTTCCCAGTCAACCACCCCTTCACCCATTTTTTCTTTTTTCTTTTCTTTCCAACTGCCACTTCTGTCCCTCTGACATGGCTAAATTTAACTTTTAAACTCTTGACTCAGGTATGGAGGAGGGGTATGTTTTCTAATTAATTATCAGACATAGGTATCTGTCTGCTTTTTCATTTTTACTTCTTTAAATTCAAAAATTGTTAATTCCACCCCATTTTGTTTTCCTGTGGATGGATGATTTTTTTTGATTTTTTTTTTGGGGAAAATCGGTATAAAATCTTTTAATACATTCGAATTTGAGTAAATAAAATTTTCGTTTCGCCGTTACTGAAGAAGCGAGGATTTCCTCGTAGAAATGGCTATTCAACGGATTTAAATATTGAAATTTTTGTTTTATTTTTTACATATATATATATGTATATACATATACATATAGTCATCCGCAGACAGATCTGTTTCCTCATCAGTACGGTTAGACATCCGATTGCTTTTACCCAGAATTGAAACCCAACCGAATTGGCGTCAGTCGGCGATTCTACCTTTGAGCTATGGGCGCTCGGTAGATATTTAACACAGTGATTGATTTTATTTAACATTTAACATTGACACTCTTTGCTTAAATTGCTTATTATTATTATTATTATTATTATTATTATTATTATTATTACACACTCGCCTACTTTTATAAGACAGGTACCAAAATGTTTTTCGACATTTTTTTCGGTAAGAAATGTCAGGATTCCGTTTTTGATACTTTTATTCGCACTTCCTTGGCTCTGGTACCTGATTTTTGTGATATTGATTTTCTAAGCGCCGCTTAGATGTGACACAAGGCCGAAAGTATTGGGCACCCAGTGAGGCTGGAATTCACTAGTCAGTTGTAATAAGTTCTAACGAGACAAGCTTGCTAACCATTACACCACGTCAAGGAATCCAAACTGATTATGGAATACGCTTTTTTGAGATATTCCAACATTTTATATTATTCAGTATACGTTAGATTTCTACGTGAATGAAAAAGTTAAAACAGGTGCAATATTTTTAAAGTTCACGTGATTCGGCAACACATAAGGTGATGTTGATAAATGATTCTTCTTCTTCTTCTTCTTCTTCTTCTTCTACGTGCCCTGTCCCTTCAGGCCGTAGGCGATCATAGTTCTCCACGTCTCCCTATCCCTGGTGGCTCTTAGTATGTTTGCTCCTGTTACAACTCGCAACCCCCGTTCCGTCATCCACCTGATCAGGCCCTGCAAATATGTTATCCGCTGCCTTCCTCTGTCTCTCTTTCCTTCTATCTGACCAGTCAGTATCAGGTTCTCCAAGCCCTGCTTCCTCATTGCATGTCCCAGGAACTTCAGTTGTCTCTTTCTGATGCTCAGTATTAATTTCCTTTTCGTTGCCATTCTTTCCAACACCTCATCGTTGCTTGCATGCTCAGTCCACGATATCCGTAGCATCCTTCTGTAGAACCACATTTCCGCTGCTTCCAGTTTTGTCCTCATTTTCGATGATATTGTCCAGCATTCACTGCCGTATTGAAGAACTGACATCACATAGCAATCCAGCACTCTTTTCTTTTGTTTCTAGTGAAAATTTCCTGTGTTTGTACTTTACTCAACTTCTGGAACGCGTCCTTTGCCATGCCAATTCGCCTTCAGATCTCTGTGTCGCACTTTCCATCTCCTGTTAGAACACTTCCTAAGTATTTAAATTTTTGTACTTGCTTGATTCTGGTACAGAATTTCAGTCTTTGAGAAACACGAAAAATGTAAAGAAAAATTCATTCTGTTTACTGGTAATATCACTGTACTGCTTTGAAAATGTTCCCTTGCCCTCTACTCTATAGCAGAAAAAATTCCTTTCTTTGCCGTATTCCATGCTCTGTTTTAGTATTTTCCTTTCAGATTTAGTGAGTTGTTGTTATTATTATTATTATTATTATTATTATTATTATTATTTCTCACAGTTTATAATGTCTAATTTAAAATGTAATTGTCTTGAAATATTTCAGTGCTGTATCCCCCCCCCCCCACGCCGCTTTCAAAACCACGTGTTACTCTTTATCCCTGACCGGTGCTTTTTAAAGCGTAGGCGAAATGGAATTATCCAAATGAAAAGAGAATTTCAGTCTTTGAGAAGCACGAAATATGATTCTATTTTGGGACCTAAAAATACACAACACCAGATCACGTGACCAGTTAAAAAATTACATTTGAACAATATTCAGTTCTAATACATATTTTTAAAATATTAAATGTTAAAATATCTACAAAAAAAAATACATCAGATAAACAGGAACTAAAAATAATGAAGTGTGTCAAAGTATCAAAAACTGAATTCCTATTACCTTACCCATACCCGCCACAAAATAAAATAAATAAATAAAAGTCGACGTCAGTTTAACTATCATCAAAAACATGCCCAATATTTCTTATTAAGATATACTTACTTTGGGATGCAAATTTGTTAAATTTTATTCACTAATTTATTCTAAGAATTACTCTTGCGACTAGCGATGAGTTTTATGCGATCAGAAAGTGAACCTTAATATTTTTAAATTGTGCAAGTGTAATTTAAACGATGTCTTTTTATTTAATAATGATGGAAAAGCACATAAAATATTCTAGATGGAACATTTAAAATATTAAGTGAAAATAATTTTCAAATGTCGTTATCGAAAAATACCTTTAAGGTTTCCAATTTTGAGTTCTTGAGAGAGCAAAATGTTTTTGTTTCTTACCGCATGATAAAAATTTTAATGAATCTTCTTTTCTATTTTCCAAAGATTCTAAGAATTTAAGTAAAATTTTCTCGAAAACTTGTACTACAAATCTCTAAATGTGCAAGATCATTGCTCAGCTTATTCTTCTCGAATTGCTCACTATGAAAAAAAGGATGCATTTAATAATATGATGCTACAACTTTGTAATGTAACTGTCGTAGTTCAGTCGCAATCTGATGTCTCTAAAAATGATCAGTGGCAATGTGTGATATGTGAAACATTACACCAAGTGATAGATTGGATGCCTATTTCTATAGGATTCTTTTCCAAAATAGTGATAAACTATTCTATTTTCAACAGACAGTTGCTAGCAGCTTGCTTTTTAGTAGTACTTTTGACTTGATGGTGAAAGCCATGATTCTTGATAAGCTACAATCGTTTTGTCGTGTACTCTCGCTATGAAGATTAGTAATTCGAAAAAATATATTTTGGGTGAAAACTATGACAATAATATTCGAAAATTAATAATTAAAACAGTTTTTTAAAAATTTCAGAGACATTTTTTTAAAAAGCCTTTTAAAAATCGGATCATCAAAAAATAAACTATCCGCTAAAAATTTACACTGAAGTATCTGAAATAAGATTAGAAGTTTATAAAACCAGATTAAATACAAGTAAAATATATAGATACAAGCTTTTGCAACAGGCCATTCTCAGTCAACTCAAACATGCTACTTCATCTACACAAACATTTGCTAAGTGATTCCCTTTTATCATGAGATAAGCGAAGCGGCTAGAGAAGAAAAATTCGTCGACCACAAAACTACATATCAGCTTCACTGTGTTAATACGTTCGTACTCCCTTTTCTCCTGTGAACTACGAGTAATTGCATTTACTAAATGTATTAACGCTCTCCAGATCAGGCCATTGTCCATTTATTCGAATATATCAAACAATAAGACTGTTACAAAGATACATCTGCAGAAAATTGATTTACATTCAAAAACTTTGTTGTAAAAATGTAAATAAATTGCAGATTTGAGTTTTACGACACTTACTGAAAGTTTATAATTGTGAATTGCCGAAAGACACACACGCGCGTGCGCATGCATGAACCTCTACGCACACAAACTTATTTATCTAAGCCTATGTACCCATACGAATACTAATCGTCTATGTTTTTATCACACAAATTTATTATTATTATTAGTAGTATTATTATTAGTATTATTATTATTATTTATTATCCGACACACACAAAATATTTTACTCTAGCAATTTTTCAAAATTTGCAGTTAGCATTAAATGATTTACACAGTGATGTCAATAAGATATTTGTTATTGAAAAGGAAGAATTTATATATTCAGTGCTAAACTCTTCGCAACTTGATATAAAGTTGCTTTATTGAACTGCCAATATTAAACCCAAGTCATGCCGCACCTACTCAATTTTAGCAGCTCACACTATTAACGATAGAAATACTATCAAGAAACGAGAATGGCTGGTTGTTTATGGTCCAAGGGAAACAATCGCGTTACGCGTAATCTTGTTTTTTTATAATTTAATCTTAGTGAGCGACTAGCAAAAATCATGATTACTTTTATGTAATATAAAAGCAAAAATAAAAATTACCTAAATGTTGTACGTAAAGTTTTACTATATTTTCAACTCATGAAAATGTTTGGAAATATTAATACTGAAAGCTTCATTTTCATTTTTTTATGTATATGTATACTATAGAGTATACATATCTCTTAGTCTATAAATAAAGCATATATGTTTCTTACAAAAAAATTTTAATGTACAAATTTAAAAACTATCACTCCACTATCTTAATCAAATTATATATATATATATATATATATATATATAAACGCAAGAAAATGTGAGAGTTTCAATATTTGTATAGACTATGAAACGAAACGTACATATATATCTATATATATATATATATATATATATATATATATGTGGGTGTATTATTATTATTATTATTATTATTATTATTATTATTATTAAACTTTCCTTTCATATGTTTTAACGGTTTATACAATTATTGTCATTCTCGCAATTTGGAGATATTATTTTAAACTGTACCTGAAGATTGTTCAGAGAATTCAGGAAATGGGCAGAAATTAATGATATCTGACCATGCTACCCAAAACGGCTTTCAGCATTTTAAGGATGGCACGTCGCAAGAACACTCAGATGTTGATGATTATTAGTTGCCAATTATAATACTTTAAAAGACAAGATTGAAAAATACTGGATTTAAAACTGTCAAAAGAAGAAGCATCATCGATAAATGTCATACAGAGAGCATCAGAGGAACATAACCCACCGTAAATTCTGGGACTCATTTCAAACATTAAAATAAAAATCCTGTACAGGTTTATAACAAATTGTTTTTATAGGTTTCTAAAGAAAATGTGAGTTGTGGATATCGACTCGGCTCTTCGAGTTCAAATTCCAGTCGAATCCGTTTCATTCACATACACACAAATACCATTGGGAAAGATATGAATTCATCTCTTCTATCTCTAGCTATGGGTTAAATAACAGAATAGATTGGGTTCTTTAGCCTTGGTTAGCAGCCAGTCTACCGCAGAAAGAAATGGTAAATATTCTGCCCAGTGAGTGATGTCACTTTCGAGACATACGCCCCAAGTGTGTATCAGGTATGGCACTTAATTGGCGGAAACAAAATCCGATGTCATAGTTTTGTACCTAGAATCCATTAATTTCTTTTATCCTAAAAATGGGATGGTAGACATTCATGTAATATCTGCCGCGTCCATTCAGGTTATAGGTACTCATAGCCCTCCACATCTTCTTATATATTGTGACTCTTAGCAGTTTTTCTCCCTTTACTAAGGCTCCCGCATCAGACTCGCTGGTGGATAGAGAGATATGAACAGGCTCAGATGGATAGATATTAACAGATTAACGTGTATAGAGATATAGACAGATAATCAGATAATTCTTGATGGATAAAATTAGAAAGTATTATATTAGTTTTGAGATACTGAAATACTCATCGCGCAGACGTTAGCGCGTAACTGTGGAAAGCAATTGCATTCCTTCGTAACCTACTGCTCCGATACCCTTGGTGTTAAATTAGTCGAGAAGATTCGAACGAAACACATTTTCACCCTATATTTCATGAATGAGACAAGTCAGAAATAATTACTGCTGTTCTTTTCTTTTTACATAATAATATGCAAACACAAACGCATGTATAAATATGCTTGTATATACATTTGTATATATATATATATGTGTGTGTGTGTGTGTGTGTGCGCGCGCGCGCGTGTGTGTGTGTTTATAAATTAATATATCTATGTGTAATTGTATATATATATATATATATATATATATATATATATATATTATACTGTCCATATATGCATACATATATTCGTGTACGTGGCATCAGGCATGCATAGAATACATCATACATATAACATTTTACAGATTTAAATGTATAAGTTTATGTATATTAGACACATAAATTAACAGTACATAGTGATTGTCAGCTTCACGCCTAAACTGATTTTCGGACCTCTCTCAGAAAATGTAATTTTGGTCCGCTCAGCAAAGTTGCAGTATAAGCCACTGGTTCGCACTGTGGATATTGAACAAACACCAATGTGCCTGAGGGGCAACGAGAACTGACTTGTCTTATCAGCAGACAGGCATACCTGGAAAGGATAGGTCATATATATATATATATATATGGTTTGGCTTGTCTTGTTCACACTTCTCCCCAGTTTTTTCAACAAAAGTAGAGGTTTATTCCTCGTATTACTTTTTTTTTTTAATCATATCACCCCAAGCAAGGCGATAACGCCACTGATGCACAGGGGGCTACGTAAGGGTAAAAAAAATGGAAAAGAGAAAACCGGAAACCGCATCCTAAACAGGAAATAAGGGATGAGCCTCTTCACCTGTTCAATAGATGTGGGTGGAGTGTGAACCGGGCGATAGCTTAGTCTATCTACTCCAATTGTTTAGTCCATCTACTCTAATTACTAATACTTATGGTTTTGGTTTCCAGTTCCTTTTACAAAAAGTCTACTTTCACACTATATTTCTAGTCTCCGACGGAACTCTGAAATGTTATTTATTAATTAAATCTCAACCTCTCCAAGTCTAGAGTTTGCTGTTATCTTTTTAGCATAGCCCCAAGAACTTCACTTCTTGCTTTTTCTTACGCTAATACAAACCTACAAAATAACCCCCTACCTTGAGTGACTCTTGAGCTTTGTAATGGATGAACATCAGTAAATAAAAAAGCACAAAATGCCAAATGAGTTGAAATCGATTAATATTTCGTTTATATTCGTTAAAACCTTGTCTTTAAAAATTCTACACATTTTGTTTTCTATGCATTTTGACAGGTGCTAGTGTGGGTATGTTAATGACCTTGATCGTATTATAAAAAACAATGATTATTCGTATCATTTAGGTGTTTTTATTTTATGAGGCAACATAAGACATAAGACCAACAAGTCTGCGTTCGAAATTATAAAAAAATAGAAAAAAGACAAAGAAAAAGATGGAAAATTACAAAAAAGTTTATTCTCTCGGCGTACCATAAAAGGGAGTTTTGCTTATTTGCTTTATTTAAGAAGATTTTGCCATTTGAGAACTTCTTCGAGAGAATTGCAATGTAGTTAAATGAAATCGCCAGCCATTTTGTGTCGGTTACTTTCGCACATACTTCTTGTTTTCAAATGATGACTGACTGCAAGACCATTTCTCATTCTACCATTAAATCGTTTATAATTACATGAACACGTCCATATGAAATATCTTAGATGTTCAGAGTGTATTTTAATTCAGTAATAATCAATATAAATGAAAAGCCTTATGAAATATTTTATTATGAAAAACACAGAATAATTATTACTATAGTGATGAAAACTTTTAATAATCAGAACAAAATAGGGTCAAATTATAAAATAATAATTTATAATATCATAATAATATATAATGTATAACTTATAGAAAATATATTGTATATTTTTATTATTTCAAACGTTATTATTTATTGTAAAGTTTATTATTTAATTATTAATATTTAATTTACATTTTATGTACATGTAACTACCTGTAAAGTTTATATCATACATAGTATATAAAATAGTCGACTTGTAGTAGATTACATGCAACTCGCTTGTCGCAAAGCAACAATAGGAATCGAATTTATTGAACTCGCATTGGTCAGTAAAACTGATTTATTGCTCTTAAAAGAAACGTATATATATATATTCTCATGCGCAGACAGATCTGTTTCGCCGTATCACAGCTCATCAGTACGGTTAGACTCCGATTGCTTTTTTACCCAGGATTGAAACCCGACCGAAATGGCATCAGTCATATATATATATATATATATATGTGTGTGTGTGTGTGTGTGTGTGTGTGTGTGTGTGTGTGTGTGTGTGTGTGTGTTCAAATAAAACTTCGAAAATCATATGTGTCGTATGATCATTTCCGCGAGGAATACTCGCTTCGTCAGTGACCAAATTTATTATGAAAAGCTCTAGAATAAATTCATACACTGGAAATTCACTCAAAATAAAATTCATACACCAGAAGTTCAATTGAGAAGAAGGAAAAAGAAAAGAAATAAGAAAGTACAGTGGGATGGGGAGTTAAAAGAGAGAGTAGATTATGTTAAAAGGTAGACGTCTAGACATTGTTACGGAGGGTAGGGAAAACAGAGATGGCCATATGAATTCAAACTCGATCAATGAAGACATTTAAATACATATATGTATATATTATTTGTTTAAACGTTATTTTTAATGGACATTCATATTTGAGTAGATGCTCTCTTTTTATTATTATTTATTCATATCCATCGGCCTGCATATTCAAGAAATCTTGTTATAAAAATATGCACCCTCTAGTAAGATTCGAACCAGCGTCCCCGAGAACAAACCGTTATTATATATGCTGTGCCTCGACCGCTTGGCCACGTATTACCTCTCGATCAAACAAAACCCAAATAATGCTTTTGAACACGCATTTTTCTCGATTCTCGAAATATACCTATCGGTTCTCTTTCGTATCCTACCATAAACAGAGACAATCTTTTAGAATATGGATTAAAACCGACATTTTCTTTTATTTTTTTTTTTTTTGTAAATAAATAAATATACCTTTTAATAATAAAAACAGTGCATCTACTCAAATATGAGTATCCATTAAAAATAACGTTGAAATAAATAAATTAAAAATATCTTGGATTTTAAATATATATATATATATATATATATATATATAAATTTATTTATAAATAGAACTTTGTCTCTGTGTGTGTGTGTGTGTGTGTGTGTGTGTGTGTGTGTGTGTGTGTGTGTGTGTGTCCGTTACCTATAGACTCCGAAATGGCTGAACCGATTTTCTTGAAAATTTACACAGTTGTACTATAAGCGTCTGCGAGTGTTCTTAGCTAGGTTTTGTGTCGAAGTACCCCCGATAAATATCGAAAATCGATAATCAAAAAGATCGGGTTTTAGAAGGAATGGTCTAATCTTAATCAAATTTGATGCACTCATAGACAAAGACATAAGAAACGATATTCAGAAGTTTCAAGGTTGCAGTTCTTACAATAGTGCAGAAAATCGATAATATATAAATATATATATAAAAGGCAAGATGTTTGTGTGTGTGTCTGTTTACCTGTCTGTATGTCCTGTATACAAATCCACAATTTTTATCCGATTCTCACTAAACTTCACACAAATATTCTTTAGTCTGAACTCTAGGACCATGGATTAGTTTTAAAACTTTCATTACACCCGAGCAATGCCGGGCTATACTGCTAGTGTATATATGAATGGTATGGGCATTGCGCATATTATTTTTCTTTATTATTTGTGAATTCCTATGCTTTATTAGGAAGACAACGAACGGTTTTCCTTTTTCTTTTCCATAATTTGAAATTCAGTTTATTCTCCCTCTTAAACTGATAACCATCAAAGGCTAGAAAACTCGGTCTACCTCCAGTCTGCCTATTGCTGAGGCAGAGTAGAGGCGAATTCGTGATTCTCAAGAGTATTTTTATGAAAGTGAAGACAACACACTCTAAATCGAAATCAGCTCACTGATTCCACTTTTCGTACAGTATCCAATTATTATTATTATTATTATAAATTTTGAATTATAAAAAGAAGTCTAAGACGAATCGTCGTCATCTTCTTTTTTATAATTCAAAATTGATGATGATGATAATGCTGATGGCGGTGGCCATGATGATGATGATGATGATGATGAAAAAATTAAAATCAAAAATATAAATTATAAGTATAATTGAGAAAAATAAAAATGTTGAGAAAAAAAGAACGAGAAAATAGATAAGAAAAAGATGGAAAATAAAAAAGTAAGAAAAGAAAATATTAAATTATCAGAAAATCATTAAAATTTGCAAATACTCTTACTATATATGAAAATTTACTATAATAATTTAAAAGATTTAAAAAGATTTTGTAAAAACAATAAATTTCATAACTTTGGAGATTTGTTTTTGATTCATCAAATTTTGAAGGTGACGGTAAGATTTTTGTTCGTCCATATAAAACGTAAAATGTAATTTGGTTACAGGACAAGCATAATGTTTAAAACGAAACAAGTCTTTTCAGGGTAAATTTCGAAAGCGTTTTACAAAATCGTTTTAATCCCAGTTTCATCAGATTTGTTACTTAATTACTATTTTTAAGCATTGCATAAAATTGGAAACTACATCGTAGATAGATAGATAGATAGATAGATAGATAGATAGATAGATAGATAGATAGATAGATAGATAGATAATACGCGTATATAAATTCGGGTCAGATTTATTTAAATTTTAAATTTAATGTAGGTACCTCCAAAGAAACGCGATACCTAAAGTTTAAAATGAATTTTTAAAAATGAAAAATCTTTCCTGAACCCTTTATTTTATTATCAAGTTAATAGTTTCATTTATTATTTACAATAAACAAAATACTTTACTCTATTTCAAAACTAATTTGAATTTATTAAAAGAACATTTTTAATCGCTTAAAGTCGTTGATATTAGCTGTCAGCACAATTTAATTCTCTTTATTAAATTTTTTCAAAAATAGAATATACTTTTCTGAAACTTTATTAAACTATTAGCTAATTTATAATTTAAACAATTTGATTTTATACAAATATTGCTTGCATTTCGTTTAAAATATCGCAGAAATTATTTTTTTACACAGAGATAAGTGTTTCAATTAGGTGCTGACTGCTCTATTGATAGATTGAAGCTGGAAGTCTATTTTTTTCTACGGAGGACATATCTGTAAGAATTACTTGAATAATACAACGTAAAAGCATTTTTTATTCAATTTTACCCATTAATCTTTAAAAAAATAAGAAAATCTTTTCTGTAATATAATGTTTTATTACATTTGATGCACTTTGGCTTTAAATTTACTATCCTTATCATTCATATATATATATATATATATATATATATATATATATATATATTATAAATTATATATATATATATTTATTATAAATTATGTTTTAGAACATGTACATAATAATATATTATTATAAATTATGTACATAATAATATATTATAATATACATGTACATAATAATATACTATTATAAATTATGTTTTAGAACATGTACATAATTATTATAAATTATGTTTTAGAACATGCACATAATTTTTTCTATATATGTCCTCTACAATCATATGGTTGTTTCGACGTTGGGCATCCAACGTCTCATCAGGAGGAATGGGCAAGAACTGAAATCATCCGCTGCTTATATTTGGTTCGTTGTTGTCGTGGGGTTGGTTGGGGTTATTGATAATAAAGAGAATATGTCTTTCGTGTTGACCGTTAGACTTTTGAAGAACTTGGTGTGTAAATGCTAAATGGTTGATTAATGGCATTATCTGTTAGAATGTATGTTTTTATTGGTCGGGTATATCTTTTGGTTAGAATTTCGAAGAACGTGGTGTGTGGGGGGTTGATTACTTGGTCAGTTTTGCGTGTGTGGGGGGGGGAGGGGGGTTGTGATTAGGGAACCCATCTTGTTTGTTGATCTTAAGAATTTTTAGGACAGTGGTATGGTTAGCTAGTGTTTGATTGATGAGTGCCTGTTGTTACCAGACAGATTTTATGCATTCTCTTTAATCTAGTGGCCAGGCTGTCTGATTTTTCCAGTACGGAATATTTTTGTATTTAAGTAAGGTTTTTGTGGGTAGATTTCTAATCTAATTCGGAATGTTAAACTTTGCTTTAGAATTTAGTAGTTTGATCTTTTCTATAGAATTGTTTATTTTTATTTTTATTTTAGCGGGATAGGGGTGTTCATTCAAGTGTGGAGTATTATTGTATTTAGGCGAAGTTATTTATAAAAGTCTAAACTTGTATTTTTTAGAAGATAAATGCATATTTGTATTTTATCAGTTTTTTATAATTTATCTAAATTTGTATATTTAATCTTAATTTTGAATTTAGAGAATCGATTTTTTTCTTTTAATTTTTAATTTTCCATAGATTATAGTTTGGAAGCCTGTTTATTTCATTTTTCATTTTATTAATTTAGATGTTTTTTTTACTTTAAGGATTTATTAGATCGACTTTTTCTATAGCATTTTTAATCTTTTATAATAAAAATATCTAATCAAATTCCTAGTATTTTTTAGCATGATTGTAGGGTTAGATCTTTAATGTGCTTACAGTTTATTTTTGTGTATGATATAATTATTCTGAAATAGTATATTTAATCTTAATTTTGAATATAGAGAAATTGATTCTTTTTCGAGTTTGGGAGCCATTTTTTCGTTTAATTTTGATTTTTCCAGTACGGAATATTTTTGTATTTAAGTAAGGTTTTTACGGGTAGATTTCTAATCTAATTCGGAATATTAAACTTTGCTGTAGAATTTAGTAATTTGATCCATTTAAGTGTTGAGTATTTTGTATTTAGGCGAAGTTATTTATAAAAATTGTATTTTTTAGAAAGCCTGTTTATTTCATTTAATTTTTCATTTTATTTATTTAGATGTTTTTGTGGGTATTAGACCTTACTTTAAGGATTTATTAGATAGATTTTTTCTATAGCATTTTTAATCTTTTATAATAAACAAAATGCACACTATACCGCGACAAGTCTTTTTCTTACAAAAATAAGAAATAACCCCAGAAATGTGTAAGAAGAGAAAAGCTTAAAAGCAAATAGATCACCGCATAGTCATGAGCAATTTTGTTCCCCACTCGATGCCCCACTCGTTATAGCCATGTGTCAAGCTAAGACAAACTGTATAAATATTTATTTCTAGACAATTTTTAACTGAACTATTTTTTGTAGGGAGAGTGTGCGAAATGTACTCAAAATCGATACAGAGTGAACCATTGCTAATGAATTCTGTCCCCACTGGGTGCATTACACGATCTGTCTTGTTTTAGAGCAGGTCAAATTTAATGTATAGCCACCAAGTCTTAACTTTTCTTGATTTTTAAAGCGCAACAATTTATTTGCAATATTATTTTACTATGACATATATGAATTCTATTGAATATCAAAATATAGATGAATATGTAGCGACAGACATATATTCTAGCCTAATCTGGCACAAGTGTAGAATATTGGAACACGAAATGAGTTTCAAACTCACTAAAAGAGAGTGATGAGATGAGAATCCTAGTCCGATACATATTATAATTAGGAGGTACATAGTGCTACGCTTAAATTCATAAAGTCTAGGTGCCGTAAAGGAAAGCTAATCAGAACAATTATCATGAAAATATTTATAGAAAAGGTGCAAGGAAGCTACGTTTACTGAGATGGGAAAGTGACTAAAGCCGAGATACCACTTCAGGACCAATAATAGTAAAATATTCACCCTGACCTGGTCACTTTAGCATAGTTTGGTACAAGGCAATGCATAGAAAGAGCGGAATTCATTACCGAGCAAGATTAGTTTTATAGGTGCATTTACATAGAAATATAGAATGTGTGCGTATATGTAAGCGTTCGGGTATGATTCATTCTCGGTAGGATGCATGCATGTAGTTAGGTGGGTAAACGTTGATAATTATTTACTAAGATGACTCCAGTTTGACACAAGGCCAAGCGTAAAGGGCATTTAGTTGAGAATCAAACTGATTACAGCAGTTATGGTGTAACACCGTCGCACATTACCAATTAAACACAAAATCAAACCTATCATACGTAACTTTACTTTGTTTATTCAACCCTGTCCACTAACGTTGGTCATTGAGTACGTGTGTGTATATGACCATAACCCTCTCCGAATGTAGACCCAACATATACATGCAGATTTTAAGACTGTAAAAATTTAATTATATATATATATATATATATATATATATGCATCTTATATGGTTTTTCCCACGCGCGCACATAGTAGGTGCAGCTATGTCGACCACGAGTTTACCTAAGTTCAATTAATGACATCTTGTGTATCGCGGATTCACACGTTGGCTATGGGTTTACCTCGCTGATTAATCTGCTGTTGTAAATAGCACCTATGATGACATACAGAGTTCTGATATTCTCTGGGGTGAGTCACATACTACAATGATCTGTGGGACCAGCTTGCTAAACACTACCCTGTCAACAGTGAAGCAATCAGGGTACAAATGTACTCAGTTGCAAAAAGAAAAGGTTTTTAATTCTTAAAGATCATATTATTAAACGGAATGAAATTTTCAAATGTATTTTAATGCATTTTATAACTGATTAATATATTCTGAGAAGAAACTTATTTTCTAGTTGTCCTGTACATGACGTCATCATAATGCACAAACATTAAAATGCTGGCATTTAAAACCTGAATTAAAATAAAAAAACATCTATAATCAGTTTTTGATCCTAATATAAAGGCCTTGATAATGGTGAAGCGAACAGTGGAAACCCTCGATCAAAAACGTCAAAATACTGATTCGAAAAGAATTAAGGTTAAGTAAAAATGTCTGTAATATTTAATCAAGCATTCACTAATGCCACCTAAGTAGTCATTATTTAATCAAGAATTCACTAATGCCACCTAAGTAGTCATTATTTAAACAATAGTATATTTGTGGTGAGTATATCTTGAAAAGCTTTTATGATTTTTAAAGATTTTTCAACGAAACTATTTTGGTAGAAAACAGGCGATTTTGCTGCAACTCGTGATCAATAAAACTATTTTGTTTTTGTTTATTTGTTATTTTATTATGTTATTTAATTTATTTAGTTTTTACTCATGAAAAATAGTGAAAACTGATTCCATATTTCACGAATACACGAGATTCGACGTTTTATCATGTTTTCAAATTGATTCTTGGTCCTTCCAAAAAGCGACCATCAACTTCTCTTTTTTCCCTTTCATTTTTTCTTGTTTTATTGGCGAAGACCTCTGGCTAGAATAGAATAGAAAAGTGCGGCAATCGTATGATATTTGTCAGTTCCCGCGCATTTCAGACAACATAGAGCGCTATTTACTTTCTTTCATACCAACAGCTGCTACGGGAGAGCAGCCAAAGGCCATTTAGATAGCAACAATATAGACGAAATGTAAAGAAGATCGTGTTTAGATTCGCTACACAAAAACACGCACAAAATCTGTTTGTGACTTTACCATTAGTTTACGTTTATATATATATATATATATATATATATATATATATATATATATATATATACTCGCGTGTCATGCGTCTTTTGAAGACCTAATTTTGTAGCTAATTTTAAAGCGGTCGAGATATGAAATTAGCGTATTTACTGTTGGTCCTGGCTACACCGTTGACCAATTTATACATCCATTTACTGTAGTTAAATAATACAGCTGTATTTAAATAAACATGATTTTGATAAAAATGATATTTTGCTTAACTGTATACAAAAATGTATGTAATATTGATAGTATTGTATTATAAAATACAAACATGGCGATCATACGCCATTTGCATTGTTTAGGTTTACAAGATTTTTAACTGTTCTAGACGAAGCATCTATAATTTCAAAATAAACTGATTAAGGCAAGATACCGATGGGTTTTTTACTTGCTAAAAGTAACAATTATTACTTGAAGTATTATTTTCATTTTAGCATACAAAGGTAAATAAAAATGAATAAAGTAAAGTTAAAAAGTAAAGTTTTATATATATATATATATATATATATATATATATATATATATATATATATATAAGTTTTTCATTCTGTTGTTTATGGCTGTACTTTTTAACTTTTTTAACTTATTTAACAAGAGATGGAAGAAAAGAGGTTAGTTTATCGTAATTTGGTCACTCAAAAAAGGAATTCACATGATTATTTTTATGAGTGAAAATTTCTTGGTCGTACGATACGTGAGATCATGCGTCACATGAGTCTATAAATATCTACGCATTTCTGAAAAATTATTACAAGTGTCAGAATTATATTTCAGATGTCTTATTAAACCAAATTAAAGAGAGACAGACATACAGAAAAGTGTGTGTGTGTGTGTGTGTGTGTGTGTGTGTGTGTGTGTGTGTGTGTGTGTGTGTGTGTGTGTGTGTGTGTGTTTTACCATATACTGTGTGGATTTCTGAAACGAAATGCCTGCCAATCCATATATGTGGATTGACCGGTATTTCGTTTCAGAATTGTTGTTCTTCAATTATCATGTCTGAATTCTCAATGAGGATTTCAAATTTATAATTTTAATTTACATTATTTATACTGTTCGAACTGTTGTCCTCATCTTTTTTGTCATGTTTACGACATTTCGGCCGTTGTACGCTTCTGCATTCTTCAGGTACTAGGAAATTTGAACCGAACCCTTTATTTTTGATCATTCTCATTCCATGTGCGATGCTACTTCCGGATAATTTATATAATTTTTAAATTTTATCATTTTAAGTTAATATATAACTTAATAATATCGTTATCTAAACATTCAGTTATATAGTTAAACAGACAGACAGACTGATTATTCAATTAATGCTCATAATAAAGTATGATAATAAAAATAAATTAGAAGACTAATTTATTTCTTTATGTAATTACAACGGAGATGGCAATAAATAGCAATCACCTTTTTACTAATAATAACTCGCAATTTATTTTAATATTACGCACAATTTCATAAATACATTTGGGAAAAACGTAAACATTTATTTAACGTTGTTACCTGAATTCATATACATACAAATTTAATGAAATTTATAGGAATATGTATGCCCTCGCTTGTGTAAGCCGTGTAGGGTCTCGGACTGGGGAAGCTCTTACCTCTCCCACCCACCAAGTTTAATGTTTGGTAATTTGCTCAGACCCAAACCGAAAACTTTTCAGCCTCTCGTCAGACAGAAAGAATTGTGTGTAGAAAGATATTTGCGTCTGACCATGTAATATCAAACTGAGGATAAATATGTGGATGTATATATACAGAATCGCACGTATTCATGTGTGTGTGTGTATGTGTTCGTGTCTCCCTGTGTGTGTGTGTGTGTGTGTGTGTGTGTGTGTGTGTGTGTGTGTGTGTGTGTTGATGCCTTGTTTCTTTGCTCACATCATACCTCTGCGTTGGGCGTTTATTTTCATCTGCTTAATATGATTCTCTATGTATTCAGTTCGCTTGAATTTGGTCTTGTTTTTACATTCTCTGCCAAAATCGCTTCTGACTGAGATCTAGTCACGATTCTTTCCATGTGAGCCGGGCAGAAGAGGTTCAGATGCCGAGAGAGCGTGACGAGGCCCTCTCAAGGAAGAACGGTGATAATAAATTGCCGGGGGATGCGTCTGCCCCCGCTCAATTATCATTGATTATTCCCTCGACCCTTTACTCACCTCTTTCACATATCATATATGCGCACACACACACACACACACACACACACACACACACACACACACACATACACACACACACATATAAATATATACTATTTTGGGGCTTATTTGACGACTAGGAGACTGACCACCAAGAATAAAAGCATTAGGTTTAAGTCCGAAAATTTTTTTTGGTGACGAGGAGTTTTATTACATCACTTGGGTTTAAATTCTACCACTTGAATCAGCACAGCCTCTCGCTCCCCCCTATCTATCTATCTATCTATCTATCTATCTATCTATCTATCTATCTATCACATGCACACATACACGTCGTCTTTCTCTTTGTCACAGTCTTTCCTTCTCTTTCTTCTCTATATCTTTTTCTTTGTTTTTTTCCACTAACTCTTCACCTCTCTCTCCTACAATCTATCTCGCTATCTCTTTCTACATATATATATATATATATATATATAGAGAGAGAGAGAGAGAGAGAGAGAGAAAGAAAGAAAGAAAGTGAGAGATTTTTCTCTAAGTTACTCTTATATGCGCAATATATATTTTTCTTTTTTCTCCCTTAACCTGTTAGTGGGAGTAGACGTTATTCATAGAATACTGCTATTATATCTGGCCAGGAACCCCTGCTGTTCATCTCAGTGTTCTCGACAGGCTTCAAAGGAGAATCTGTAATGTGATAGGTACCGATTTGGTAGCTCGACTCCAGCAACTTTCTCACCGGCAGGATGTGGTTTCCCTCTGTCTCTTCTACAAATATGTTCATGGCTTCTGCTCCGACGAACTTAAGTCACTGGTGCCCCCACCACAAGAATTTACTCATGCAACCAGACTGGCAACAAGGTACTACCCTTTTACAGTTAGACAATTTTACTCCATCAGCCACTTTTCTCGCATTTCTCGCGTGTGGAACTCTCTTCCATATACTTGCTTTACTGACGGCTACAACCTTACGGATTTTAAATGCAATGTCAATTCCCATCTCTTATCTACTTGACTCCAGTCCTTTCTACATCACCCCGTATATCTTGTTCTTTTCCTTTCTCTCTACTTTCGCAACTGTCTTCACACCCGTATTCCCATCATTCTCTTGCTCTTTCTCTGAAACGCCCTGTAACTAGTTCATTTTTCTCTTCACTCTCCTCCTGCCTAAACGTTTACTCTTATGTAGCCCCCTGTGCATCAGTGGCGGTACCGCCTTGCTTAGGGTGAAACGATTTAAAAAAAGAATTCGACTGGAATAACGAGTGAAAAAAAGCATTGGCATAAGCAACTAAAAAAAAGATGTTCCTTTTTTCTGGTTCATTTATTATAAAGTGTCTAATCCGGCAAGTGAGAAGAAATTTGCATTTTTTTTTAACTAAATGAATCCATTTCTCTTGCATCTTCTTTTATCGTCATCGTCATCAAAATATTTTTATTGTCATTTTCCATAATAAAAAGGACTACAAACTTAACACAAAGTCCCCAACTGTTCCTATTAATATTATTTTTCATCATTTATATTATTTATAAAATTTAATTAGTAATGTTTATGCGCGTAAATTTATTAATAAGTCAGTAACTTAATAAAAATGCACTTATTCTGCACAATAAATATTTTTGATTATGATCCCCTTCCTTAATTCGGCAATGAATATTAATCACAGGGACCTATTTTAGGTAACAACTACGCATTAGATTGCAGGCATCTTGTGCACCCTTGTAATACAGGTTATACCTGATGCAAAGGTAAATAAAACATAAGACAGTAGTAGTAGTAGTAGTAGTAGTAGTAGTAGTAATCATCTTCAAAGCAAAATAGTTGATGTTGATCAATTCGCAACACACAAGTTACTAAGACAGTCAGTTAAATGCCATACGCGATACATGCTTGGGTGATCATATCTCGAAAGGCTATAGAACCCAATCTGTTTTGCTATTTAACCCATAGCTGTAGTGAGAAGAGACGGATTAATACCTTTCCTAAGGGTATTTGCGCGTAAGTGAATGCAACGAGTTCAACTGGAATTCGAATTCGGCTCTCCGATTTCTCGTTTTCAAACGATATTCATTTGCTCACAATGCAAATCCTAAGGAGTACAGGACTAAAGGTGAGACTGAATGATTTCTTCTTTCTGAACAAGATCACAGCCTACTTTCACGCAACTCAGTTGTGCCATGCGTGATACACGCTTTTAGGCGATCATGTCTCGAAAGGGACATGACTGACTGGGCAGAAGATTATCCCGCAGTAGGTTGCCATTGCTTTCTGTGGTAGACTGGTTGCCAGCCAAGGCTATAGAACCCAATCTGTTCTATTTTTTAACCCATTACTGGAGGGAAGAGACGGATTATTACCTTTCCCAAGGGTAATTGTGCGTAAGTGAATGCAAGGAATTCAACTGCAATTCAAACTCGGAACCCCGATTTGTCGTTCCGAGTTGATATCCACTGCACCACAACGCACATCCGTAACTTCACGTAACTACCAAGCTAATAAATTGCATAATACTATGAACCCAAAATGTAGCTTCTGTGACCAATATATTGATCAGCTTATATCAGGATGCTTAATACTCACACCCAGTGAGTACAAAAGCTGTAATGATAGTGTAGGTCAATATCTGCATTGGAATATAAACCATCATTACGGAATAAAAACAGCTGCAAATTAGTGCGAACATCATGTTGAATCTGAAGTTAAGGGTGCAGATGTTACTATCCTCTGAGATTTACCGAACAATACAATCGAACAATACAAAGTGCACAGACAGAAAAGAAAAAAAGTTTGCACACTGATTGACATGAGCGAACCAAGTGACACAAACATGTCTGCGAAGGTTTCTGAAAAACTGAGTCAATACAAAGACATAGAGATGGAAATAAAAAAAATGAGTTTTTTGTTTGTTTGTTTGTTTTTTTGTTTTTTTTTTCATTTATGTTCTGTCTTTTTTTTTTTTTAATAACAGTCTTTTGTTTAATTAAGTGGCAACAAGAAAAAATCACATAGGACATGTGTTATGACCCAAAATGTGATTATGAAATAATTATAATGAAGTTAAATAAAAACAACTTTAAAATATAGACGAGAACGAGTTTCTTGCCGCTTCAATGTATATTCCCTTGTTTGACGATTTATGTCCGGAACCCAGAATACAGGAACCACCTTGCAGGAATCATCATGTCAGATGATTTATTGCCCATTTTCAGGAAAAAAGAAACTTACACAACTTGGCAATATTTCCCTAAACTGCAGTGGAATGTTAACTTTCCAAATTTCGGATTGTTCGAGTAAAACTCCAAGCTCCTCTGACTAATTTTACAATTTTTCCCAACTACAAAAATCAGTTTCACGTGATGGTCTTTATTACTTGGTTGCTTTTCTTCTGATTTCTGTGAAATGAAAGCGATCGACAGCGTTGAAATAATTTCAACACATTAAAAATTAAAATGAATGATTAAAACGTGGTAAACTTTGTAACGGTGTCTTCAATTCTACAATTATGTTTCGAGTAGATGTGTTACAAGCGCTATTTGACCTCAGTTATTTATATCATTTTTTAAATAATTTTAGCATAAAATGTGAAAAATGAATAATTAATAACAACCTCAATGAAGTTGATATTTGAAAAATATCACGAATGTTTAAAAAAAATTTTAATTTTTATTAATTTTATCGACTGAATGAAAGCATTTAAACTAGTTTTTTTTAAATATTTTTTGTGGTGAGGGGCTTCTTTTTTATGATAGAGCAGTTATCTGAACGATCAATTATTCTAACAAGAAACTCTTGTTCCGTATAGTTGGAATAACCGACGTTTCACTCTACATGTATATTTGGTAACGTTTACAATGTAACATTTATACTGTAAGGTTTTACAGTTCTATAGAGTTACGTTTTATTTCTTCCACATATAAGCTTTCGCATGTTTAACAGTAACCAGACTTAAGTTGAAAATGAATTAGTCAAGCATCACTTTTTTATGTGTGTTTAATTTTGCCGATAATGCATGGCGGAACTTGAGAAACATGCGGATACAGCTGACAGAATTCACTTAGGTTTCAGAGACAAGATGTGAACGCATTGACACTACAACCTACGAACTAACAAGAAAACGTTCAATTTCAGAAAATGCAAGCAACGAACCACAAACACTTCATGACAAGAAATACAACAAAGCACATCACTAAAACAAGTTGATCTACCTGTTCCATTCAGTGATACGAAATTTTATTGTGACATTTCACAAACTCAAACACAGTCTTACATACCACCAAATTTGAAGCAGCAAGTATTTCAACACTTTCATAAATTGTCTCACCCAGAAAAACATGCAATTGTGAACTTAATTACCGAACGTTTTGTCTCGGCAAACATGTCAACCAACATAAAAAATTGGATAAAAACGTGTTTATTATACCAGAAGAATAAATAAACACACGAAATCACATGCAGCCACATTCAGCACACCTAATGCAAGATTCACCAACTTACATTTTTATATTGTAGGACCCTTACCTTGTCGTCAACGATATACATATATCCTTACTATCAGAGAAAGGTTTACTTAATGGCCTGTTGTAGCCAAAACAATAACCAAAACTATCCTTACTGATTGGATTGCAATATTTAGAGTACCTTCAGCATTCACAAACGACAGAGAAGATCAGTTTCAGTCTACATTATTTAGAGAGTTCAATCACTTACTCGGAACTTGACACATAAAAACTACAGTCTATCACCCAAACGGGATGATAGAATGTTTCCACGGGCGCTTAAAGATAGTTCTAGCGATGTAACAAACCAAAAGTGATTGGGTAGTGAATTTACTACTGGTACTTTTATCCATCATAAACATGGAGGTAAGTCCCGTAGTTCACATGACAGCTGATTCGTGATGTCACTCCATACAGTGTTCCAAGCGCTAGTCATTTTCAGCACCGGAACGAGACGGTTACTTTTTTTTTAGCATAAAGCAAAGGGCTCCTTTGACTCGTGCTGAAGTTAAATTTGCCTTCCCAACAGCTTACAAGAAAATGATGCTGCTTTCATTTGGAACATAGATTAATCCTATCCGCTTAAATATGAAGATATAAAAAGGGCTTCTCTAGATCATAATTATATTCAAACTATATGTAAATTCTTTCCTTTTGTTCCTCCTTGTCCCTTATTTTGCTGTAGTGACATTTTGCTGTAGTGACATTTTCTTCAGGGGATTTTTAATAACTGATTTTACCTTTTACCGTTTTTCTTTTTAAGAACGAATTTTGACGTTTTCATCCATGTTTGTATGAACCTAATAGGCATTTCTTAGTGTAGATGCATTTTGTCATAATTTATGTTCTTTCATTTAACAATACGTCTTTATTTGGGTATGTCATAATTTCTAATTTTTCTTCTTGGCACAGTCTACATATTTGTCCACCATTGTAAGGCTTGGCTGTTTTAACAATGCTCCACGTTATGTGTGGATCTTTTTCATATTCTGATTTCAATTTCCAGACATGGGTAGCCAATTTTGTATTGCTTTTTAATTTTTCTATTTTAAATGTAGATCTGTGGTTGAACCACCTGGTCTTAAAAGTGTCTTTAGTTGAGCCCAAATATATTTTGTTTGGGTCATCTGAGTCATGTACCTCTGCCTTATAAATTATTTCGTTTGTGTTGCAGAGACCTTGAAGTGGACAGTTATTTTTGTCCCTGCAGTTGCATTCTTTGTTGTTGGTTTTGTTTTGTACAGTGCTATTTAAGTTTCTGGTGTTTCGTTTTTTGTTGTTTTTTTGTTTGTTTTTTTGTTTTGTTTTTTATGAAACTATCTAAATTATTATAACTTAGTTTGACTGTGTTTCTGTTGAAAGTTTTGTTTAATTCTGATTCTTTTGGAAAGTGCTTATCTATTAGTTTAAAAAATATTTTGGTCATCACTTCTAAATTAAATGGGGGGGTTGAACCAGATAACGTTTCGTTTTCTATTATTGTTTTTGATTTGTCTGTTTGGTTAAGAATTATATTGTAAAATGTTTTTATGGCCAGAATTTTTTAGTGCATCCTCATGTATATTTTTTCTTTTCATTAAATATTGATTTGTTTGACGAATTATTAGATAGTCTGTGTTCTATGCCTTTGTAAATGTGTTTAATTATATTATTTGAATGATTGGACTTTGTATTTATGTATGATAACTTGATGTCGGTTCTCATGTATGGCGAGATATTTCCAGTTTGTAAATTAAGTTCTACATCTAAATATTGTACCACTTTATTATTTGTGTCCACTGAAATATCAAAATCTAGTTCTTTGAATAATTTAAAAAGCTGTTTCCTTATTTTATCATTAATTCTTCTGTTGTCTAGTGCTAATATTAATCCATCATCTCTATATATTCAAAAGTTCTACAATATAATTGTATAGAACACTTTTTAATACAAATGTGTACTGGTCTAACCCTATTAGGATCAAAAACTAACTATTAAACAATATATATATGTACTATAGTCATCCGCAGACAGATCTGTTTCGCTGTATCACAGCTCATCAGTACGGCTTAGACTCCGTTCGCTTCCTAGCCCAGGATCGAACCCGACCGAATCGGCGTCAGTCGGCGATTCTACCCCTAGGCCACGAGCATCCGGTAGAAGAAGGCAGGCTTTTTAGCGCGTATAAACATATATATATAGCGCGTATAAACAAAAAAAAAACTCTTGTTCCAATTGTAAAATAGGATCTGAGTTGTACACCAGCTGAAATGCTTTTTGGTATATTTGGTAAATACTCTGATAACAACATGAACATTTTACCTACAATAACGTTTGTACAGGAATTGGAACACAGAATGTCATCGTTAACCTTTCCACCTACACTGAAAGCAAACAAAAATATGTAGCTACCAAATAACTTTTATATTTGCACATATATATTTATAAGAAATGACGGCGTAAAAACCTTTATGTTCAAACTACCCAGTTCTATAGCAAGACATTAGCAGAAGGAACAAGTATTTCACTATCATGAAAAATGGAACACACGATAATATTGCTATCGTTTGGATTAAACCGACTTATGTTGATATCACAACGGCAACGAACAGAAAACATGAGCATCCAGATTCAAATATCTATCTATGAGTTAAATAGCAGGACGGATTCTATAGCGTTGGTTGCCAACCAGTCTACCGCAGAAAGTAATGGCAATCTACTGCGGAAAAATCTTCTGCTCAGTCAGTCATGTCTCTTTCGAGACATGATTGCCCAAGTGTATATTACGTATGACATTTAACTAACTGATCATTCTTAATCTCTCTTATAATAAGATGAAATGAATATATGAGCGTGTGAATCTTGCATCTAATATTTAGAATGATAGGAAAAAAGCCGATTATCAAATTTAAATTTTTGATTGATGTTCCTCCATCGATATAGTCCTCAATACAAACTTAGTTTCTCGTGACTGATAATCAAAATTCTCAACAAATGACCACAGCCTAGAAGTTTTCAATATTAATTTAGAATATATCATTGATATTGAATACCCACTGAAATTACTAAATCTTGTTAATATAGGCGTGTGTAATTGCATTTGCTTTTTCTGTCTGAAGCTGGAGTTTGTCGTTTCTTCTTTTATTATTTTAGTGGGGGAGTGTGATTTACTTTTTAACACACGAATTACCTGAAGCACCTTTTTTAGTCGTTTTTTCTTTTTATGCGAGGGCTAACTTTCCTTCCACTTACAATTATCTATCTGTGGATCGACTTCAACGTTATACAAGAAATAGCAGGTGACGAAAAAGACCAAAGAGAAATTTCTATTAAATACAATTTTAAAAAAAAGCTTCGAGTAAATTGATAAAATCATATTAAAAGGAGAAAAAATAGCAAAACTCTCACGATAACGTATGAATTAAAGAACAGAGATTTTCTTTTTCATACAAAACTTAGCACGTTAAGTATCAGAAAAACGTGGCGTAATGGATAATCATTGGAAAAGTTCTGGTTGATAAATTATCTGTCATTATTTAAATGTGATGTACTTAATTAATTAGAATGCCTGAAATCTCATTTCTAAAGCAGAGTTTCTCGGCCGAAGTGCATCGCAAAAATTGATAACGTCTTCCTCCCGAAAATTATAAAATATATATTTCCCGGTGAAATTAACTACAATTTCAAAGTTGTATTGATTTGTACAACCATACCCAAACAGTTAAATGAACTTCACTTAACTTAGCTTTTTACGGTACACTGTTAGAAATATTTATAAAGCTTAGTTTGACACAAGGTCATAAATACAAGGTGCCTAGTAATAATGAATTCACAGCAATAATAATAGTCTGAAAACTAACATTGCTCCACGGCGGAGAACAGTCTAAAATCTTTACTAAGCTTAACTTAGTCTAACACGCTACTATAGTAGAAAGATACTTGTGAACATATTATGTGTATTATTCCAACATTCTCCTCCGTATTCTTAACCATTCAAAATGGTTGAATTCATTTTCTTTGTTCAAATAATTAGGTAATCCGACCTGTTGGGTCGGATTAACTGTTCTACATGACAAAATGGATGTAAAAGGACTTCCTTCGACTAAATAATTATTTTATAAATGCACTCATATATATATATATATATATATATATATATATATATATATATATATATTCAGAAATTCTAACATGGATATGTTACAGTATCACTACAAAAGTAGCTATTTTGTTTCGACACATTTTGTGTCTTGTCAAGTGACGTGGTTTATTTTAAATTATATATATATAACGAAACTGTAAACAAACGTCGATTAAAATGAAACATTGAGAGAAACGATAAAGATACAGGGACATCTAACTTTTTAAAAATTTCTAGCATCCGATGTGTCTTCACCATTTGCCATTCAATTTATAAACTAAGGCATTTAAATTAAATAATAACTGCATTCAAATAAAAAAAAGACTTTCAATTTAAAAACTAACACATTCAATTTAAAGAATGAATTTACAATACACTCATTCTTATTTTATTATGCAGTTATTGCGTTAGTACCACAAAGCTTGATAGTACATGTTTGCCTCTCTTGGTGTTCATCTGAACTTCTCTTTTCTTTGGCAATTGCAAATTTAATTTAGACGGTGAATATGATGATATTGATATAAAAAAATATTAGTGTTTTAAATCGAATGGTTTATAATTTAATTTGAATGCATTAGTTTTTAAATTGAATGGCAAATGGTATAGATGTTCAGCCTAGCCGGCTTCATTCAGCTTCTTACTACATTTGTTTGTATTGATTTTTTTAATGCACCATACTGTGATAAAAGTAAATTTGTTAAGAAAGGTAAAATACTATATGAGGCCTAACCGGAAATTTATTGTATTTAAAAATTTACTCAGAAATTAATGTACTTTCTATATATTTTCACTTTAATAAATTACTTTACTGTACCATTGAAAAAGTTCTTACTCTCGATATAACCACTTCTTTTGTCAATCCTTGAGGTATTCATTTGTGTTCTTTAACATTTCTTATTCATAACCAAAGCTATTTCATCTAATCTTCAATTCTTTGTTTGCCTCTTGGAAACTTTGCAAATTTGCTTTATTTTTCAGTTTGTTTTCTTGATTTAAAGCTTTCTTATCTCATATTTGTTTTTGGGGGTTTTTTCCGGCCTTTTTGTTGCAATTATAGACTTCCATAATCAATATCTAATTACCCGTTCACTACCTCTTGGTTATTCTTGATCATTTTAATCGCCTGAATCACTTCGGTTCTTTGGATTTACAATTCTTCGAAATTGCTTTTGAACTATTCAAAGTGCTCCAATAATGATGAGTACAACTATCACCTATTTTTCAATATTACTCTTTTTATGTTCATTTAAATATTCTGACAAAAAGCAATAAAATTTTTTTACCAGATACTGCTTTTATGAGTAAATATTTCATTTAGAAGAATTGACTTTAAGGGAAAAATGTGAAATAAAGTTTGTTTGTCTTTGTTTGTTTTTGTTGTTTTTGTTGTTTTTTTGTTTTTGTTTTTTTGCCACATACATACAATAATATAGCAAATTTGATGGAAATGAAATGAAAATGGATATATATCGTCCGGTTCACACTCCTCTCCGGTCTTTTGAACAGGTGTAATGATTTATCCCTTGTATCTTGCTTAGCATTGGCTTTCCAGTTCCTTTTAAAGTTTTTTGTATCTCCTTCACTACGAATAGACCCATTTTTTAATTCTTTTTCAAAATCTAGATATTTTGTTTTGTTTTTTTTTTCATTCAATTTCACTCTGTCTGTTGTCAGATGCGAAAGCGAGATCCGCTATTGTTGTTGTCTGATTATTTTTTATGAATAAAGTGGATACAAAATACTGATTGTCAGTTCGTTACGGGTTTTCACAAAAAAAAAGATTTGTTTTTTTTAAATTGAGACTGACCACTTGAGTTGGTCGTTGAGCGGAAAACAGTCTGCACACACTTGTCTGTCAAAAACGACCCTAGTCAGCAGAGCCCGCAATGTTTATGTTGTCCGGCTGCCAAGGTTAGGGGTCGGAAGGGGCAGGGATGTACGCTGTGACCATGGAGAGTAGAGCGTTATATGACGGCAAAGTGAATGAGAATTAACGAGGGTCAGACGATCACACTAGAGAAGTTGTGGCGTGAACATGTCACTCTCATGTCTCTATTGCCCGTCCCGACCTCACCCGATGATTGTCCGGTCGGTAGATGTTTACCTGCGTATACAAATATAATGGAGTAGTTTGCATCTACGCTGAATTTCTCTTTATGTATTTTTAGTTGGCTAGCTGTACTTAGGATTGACTCGTCTCCTTTTTCTTCAATGACTCTTAACTGTCAGTACGAACAGCCCTCTCTTTGTTTTCCCGTCTTATGAGTTTTCAAACTATGTATTAGTTCAGGCTTGTAATTTCCCCTCACATAGTATGGATTTTCCTTCTTCAAATTTATTCTTGATATTAACTAAGAACATTTAAGTACGATACAAAATCAAATCAGGGGAGGGAATTAGAAGTAATGGATATTCTTATGTCAGTATTCGAAATGAGGAGGATTCCTTATCTAGAAAATCAGCGTCGGAAATTCTGATTTTAACCTCGATTCAAACATTGATCTCATTCACTGGTAGAAAATACGTAACTAATACCATTACGCTACGGGACCCATGAATTTACCAGTATCGTTTAGTCTACCCACATGCACACTTGGGCCAATATACAAATATAGAAGATAGGGAGAGAAAAGGATTAACCACTTAGAGCAGCCTTTATCAACTGATGCGCTCGAGTTAACAGAAGAAAAAATTCATTAATTGTTTTTATATTTTAAAATATATGTATGTATATATATATATATATATGTGTGTGTGTGTGTGTGTGTGTGTGTGTGTGTCTTTTTAATATTTTAAACTGGTTGTATATAAGGTTTATGATTCAAAAAGTTACTAAGACACATCAAGCAAAATGTCTTAGAGATGAAGGATTATTTCAGGAGACGTTTTTATTATTTTCCTATTTTCAAATTTCATGGCTAATTTTTCCTTATTAAAATTGAAAATGCGCCCTGAAGTTAAAAACGTTAAGAAACACTGACTTAGAGAATGAAGAACAGAAAGGAGAACAGTAAACTACAAAAGATTTTAAAGGAATAAATAAAAGAAAATATGAATGAGAGAATAGTATTGATTAATATGGAAATTCCTGAGAAATCAATCATGATGACTGTTTTGCTCAAAGAGATATACCGCGAGATAATCTTTCTATTTAATATCTAAGAAACTTTGATCGATTCTGAAAATTTTTAATTTATTTATATTTAAGAAGATTGAACATCACTAAGTCATAAGGAAATATGAATACTGGAAAGATATTTTTTTTATGTGAGCTTGAACACCAACTTATCACACAAGAATAAGTGACAATTTTGGCTGCAAAGAAGGCAACATTTATTATCCTATTTGTTAATTCTTTATTCTACTAAATATAAGCGTCTCGCCGAGTTGTTGATGACAATTATTTTGAAGTCTTCGATTAAAGAAGAATTTTCTTAAAGACATGCTATAATTGTCTTTTTTTTACTTCTTTATTTTTCTTCCTGGATCTACGAAAGGATGGTGAAAAGTTCTCAGTGCAAACCACCTACTAAAATATATTAATGATATTTTAGTCATTTTAATATTAAATAATAGTAATATTCTATTATTAATGATAATAGTCTATTACTAATGATTTTTGGGAATTTAAATACTGATTTGAGGAGTTGGTTAGATCGGGAACTCTTCAGCACGTAATTTTAAAGTACGAAATACAGGAATACCTGTATTTACTTAATATTTGTTTAAAATGTGATGTGATGTGATGTGATGTGAAGTGAGGTGAGGTGAGGTGAGGTCTAGCATTAATCAGCCGCTAAGCTATTTCTACTTATTCTCAGGTACGAGTTATAGGCTCTCTCTTGAACTTATGCAAATTAGACAGTAATTTGCCAGCGTCACTACATCTCCCTGAAACGTATAGGTTTTATACCTCTAATAGTTCTTGTACTTCTTCTCATGATAGTTTCATTACTTTGCTCTACTTCTCTCTCTTCCGTATTTCTTTCTCTGGGAGACCTAGATCTGTCCCACGACCAGCTGTAATCATCTGCATTGTCTTGCATTATTTGATCTTCGTCCGAACATTCCAAGTCATTCTGGCCCACTTGATCCGGCATTACATCGTCTTCTGCTGTTTCATTCTGTAACAGTTGTTCTAATGAATCATTAACGACCGGAATCGTATCCATTTCTTCCTAATGTTGCTCTTCATATTCACCCTGGGTCCTTATTTAATCTGCATGGGATAATATACTGTTGCCGTTTTCTCTATTTATTATAGCTGTATTGTGACCTTTTTGCATAAGTTCTGCCCTTTCCGGATAAGCTTCTTTGTTCTTTTTGTACCACATCTTTTCATTTGTGGAATACGACATCGTTAGTGGAGCTCTAATTTGTCTTCCCATTAAAGCTGATTGGCTTTCTAGTCTTCCAGCGTGTGATATTGTGCGATAGCTTAAAAGCTGTCTCGGAAAAAAAAACGTTTTTCTTTTTTGCTGAGAGCATGCTTTTAGTCCCTTTTTTTACGGGCTGCATCATTCTTTCCGCTAACCCGTTCGACTGAGGGTGATATGGGGGAGTCTTATACGGTTAACATCCTATTTTCTCTAACCATAAATAAAGATCGTCATCACAAAATTCTGGTGCATCAAATCTGGCGCATCAGGGTTTTTGGTTTGTCATTTCTGGAAAATATGAACCTTAGAATCTGTTTTATCGTAGAATTTTCTTGTCTGGCACCCGGATTCTTTCAGGCCAGCCTGAAAAAGTCTACTAGAATTAATGAGTCCCACTCCATTAATATACTCATGATCCATATGCACCCTACTCCATAGCTCCACTTCTCTGGGCCCAGAATGTAAAGTAGTCTGTGTAAAATTTCTTAATGCTTTACATTTTTTGCACCTTTTTATATATTCTTCGACATCTCTTGAATATACGGGCCACCATGCTTCTAATTTTATCTTTTTTGTGTGGCCGCTACTCCACAATCTATATCGTCATGTACACTTTTTATTACCAATTTTCTTTGTATCTGAGAAGTACTAGATCCCCATTACAAACCACTCCATGTTCTATCGTTAATTTGTTTTATTTCTTTGTAGGGTCTTTCCGCCCTAGAACAATTTCCCCTTGAGCTTTTTCTTATTCTCAATAATATTCTCTACCCAATGTAAGAATGCATCTTCAACTTCTTCTGCTTTATACTTTTGTCTCCTTATAAAGTCGCAATCTTGATAGTGCATCTACGTATGGAATTGAATTTCCTTGGATATATTCTATATCAAAGTCAAATGCTATTAATCTTATTGCCCATCTTAGTATCCTCGATGTCGTGACTTTAGGTAATTCTTTCCTTGGGTTAAATGTAAATTATAATGGTCTATGATCACTTAACAGAATTTTTTTCCCAATTAAAAACTGTCGTGCTTTAGTAGTTGTCCACACGATAGCTAATGCTTCTTTCCCTATATTTGAATAATTAAATTCGGTGTTCATTAGTCTTCTTGATAAATACATTATTGGATGTCCTTCTTGTGATAATATTCCCGATATTGAATGTTCGCTTGCACCTGTGGTTAACGTCACGTCTTTTTTTTGGATCAAATATGTTCACTACTGATTTCTTTGCCATAATTATTTTTAATCTGTCAAAAGCTTTTTGTTGTTCCTCTGACCAAATAAATCCAACATTCTTTTTTCTTAAATTTGCAAACGGATCAGCCTAGTCCGTGTATTTTGGTAAATATCGCATGTAAAAATTTACCAATCTCAAAACGACTCCATTTCTTTCTTATTTGTAGGTGTAGCTACTTTTAGTATTTTTTCTATCAAGGCTTGGTCTGGTAATATACCTTCTTTTGAAATGGAATAACCTAAAAAGATATGTTAGTACAATTGCTTACGCATTGTCTTTTCATTTATTGTCATTCTAGCATTTTTTAATCTATTTAAGATTAGGTCGGTTTTCTGTTTTAATTCCATTTCATTAGTGGCTTCTATGCATATATCATCTTGGCAACAAACCATATTTTTCATATTTCCTAAAACCTGTTCGATGGTGCTTGCGGTTTTTATTCTATATAGCATCCTTTTCCATCTTAGTAACCCTATTAGCGTATTTATCGTGGTTACTTCTTTGAAGTTATCGTCTATCGGTACTTGGTGGTATGCCGTTTTTAAATCTATTTTTGCAAAAATGCTCATTCCTGCCAGTGCATGCAATGTAACTTCAACATTCGGTATGGGATACGAATCCGAACGTCTATTTTGTAATCTCCACAAATACATAAATCACCATCTGTCTTCCTCAACACTACAATGGGTGATGTCCACTTACTACCCCCAGGGAAAACATGTGCAAGAAGGTCTTGTTCTATTAATTTTCGTAGTTTTGTTACTACTAATGGCAACGAATGTATTGGTACTTTTCGTGCCTCGTAATAAGAAGGGGGGATATTTTCTTTTAATATTAAACTCCCTTTATAGTTTAACTTTCCGGAGTTTTCCATTTTTATCTCATTAATTACTTTAGTAGAATCTGTTAAGCACGTCGTTTCCAAGAAATCCATGGTTCTTTTTACGACTTGTGACAATTATAGGTATTACTTCAAATTTACCTTCTAACTCCAAGGAACCTTCAAAATATCCTAAAGTTTTATGACCGACCCATCAAATTGACTTAGTTGTAAACTGCTCTGTCGTAAGGGTGGCTTTCCAATGCGTTCCCCATGATATATGCGTTACTTCACTCCCCTTTGCATATCTAAATTGTAGTTGTTAATTTTAACCTTTAATATAATGTTTTTTTTTTCTTTTGTTTTAAGCAATATTTACAGGTTTTTCCAAATGCTGGGCATTTTCCCTTTTTTATTTAGTGATTACGTCCACAATACAAACCTTTTATCTTTTTTACCGTGTACGTCTCAGAGGATATTTGTTTTCTGGGTTGGCTTTTATGATGGTTGTATTTCTGTATTAATTCTTGTTGCGTTATAAAACCAGTGCATTTAAAGACTTATTTCCTATTTGTAGTTGTTCCATTATTTTATATCGGTGTGATGCATTGCACATACCTTCAATTAACCTTAATTGAATCAAGTCCTCTTCAACAGTTTGTCCATCTTGTCTGAGTTTTTCAAATTCGCAATATCTACTCGCATTGCGTAGTCGGTGTAGATATCTTATCTCGTCAATTTCTTGTATTCTTGTTCGTCAATTTCTTGTATCAATGACATGAATTTCGTTCTTTCCGCCTCTACTAGTCTTTTCTTGGGTCTCCTATTTCTCCTTATAATCTGACTTATTTTTTCGAAAGTCAGGTCTTCCAAGTTTGTGGGATAATGCCATGGCGGAGACTTTCATTATCGCCTCGCATCCCGCTGTAGCCAAAAATAAATCTGTAATTTCATTTTTGCTTCCCTTCTCCTTGTTGTCTTTCAACTTTTTACTTCTTACACTGGCATAAAAAGCAGCGAATCCATGTATCTACAAAATCTGGATCTTTTAGAGACAAATAGGATCCTATCGGCGAGGCCATTAGTGTGAAGTGAGGTTTAGCACAATATTTATTTGATACAAATATACAAAATTGTGGCACAAAGCCGAATGGGGGGGGGGGGGTAGAGGGTGGTCTTCAGTTAGCTATCCTATACCTAGCTAAACACTATCACGACCCAATCACACATTACAATTTACCCATTCACGACAAGAGCCCATCCATTACCTCCTAATCCTTCATATACCACAATACCACAATTTTACAAGAGGCACCTAAAGAAAGTGGAAAAACCCATGGCAATAAAAATGTATTTATATTTACATTTTAATGAAAAGGAAATAATGGGAGGGAGATGAACCCAAAAACAAACAAAAATACAGCATAATTTTTCAAACCAAAATAAAATAAAATAAATGTTAGTAAGCACCGTCAACCTAGAAAAAAGAGTGGCCGCTGTATTCCGCCAACCGGTGAAATCAAGAAGTGCACTCGCTAAGTGAGTGGGAAGAGATAAAATAATTAATGGAATGGAAAATTAAAAGCTGACCCAGCCGAGATAAAAAAAAAAAAAAAAAAGGCCAAAACAAACTGGGGAGGTTGAGAATCTCAACTTGGATCATAACAAAGAGAGAGCAGAGTACAGGCTAGGAACACATTTATTCACATTAACTAGGTACACAGAAATGAACTACATTAACCAAGGGAGTGTTCCAAAGGAATCCACCCCGATGTAACCAGCAGATCTAGAAGAGAAAATCAAAACTACCCCCGTTCACGCAGACCAAACTTGCCACATTTACCCACCTTTTGCTGAAGGCTGTCGAAGTCAGACGTTTCCAATCAGTTCTAATCTTCATTTTGAGGAGGTGCTTAAAATATCGGATCAGATCCTGATCTGAAAGACGCTGAACTCCCAAGACTTCCCCCTTTCGCGTCGTCCAAACCACCATTCGAGCCGTGGCTAGCAGCGACAGAAACACCATACGCTTCATCCTAGAGAACGGAGCGACACATTGTCGCAGGCGAATGCACGATCAATGAGCACAAGCTCTCGCGGCGCGATACGAGCAGTCAACTCGCCGACACGGTCCCATAGAGGACGAACCCGCGAACAATGGTAGAAGGCGTGCGAAGCCGTTTATTCCAAACCAAGGTTGCAGCGTTCACAATCTGGCAAATCCGCCAGGCCCCATATGAAGACCTTGTCATTGAGAGGCAATCGATTCCGAACAAATCGCCAGGTGAACGAAAACTCAGAGTTGCTGAGATAATCGGTACCCAGCTACCAAGACCAGAACGAGCAAAATTCATCCTCCGACAAGCGGAGCACATCACGTATTGAATCCTTCCCGACGCCCTCCACTAATCCAAGATAGAAGACTCTCCTAGGCTGTGAAAGGTCACTAGCCCGTGGAATGGCCCGCAAGGCCGCCAGACATTCGAGGAGAAAACTCGATCGCCCTCGAGGCTTACGGCACCGCCTAGAAATGGGGGGAAGTGACAGTAAGGCTAGGGAACATATCCCTCACTATCACCGCCAGCAATGAGTCTTCCAAAATCGCGCGCCTGGGAAAAACAAAACCTTGACGCAATCTTGTGGCCCATCAGGTATGGCATTCCCAGACCCTCATGACATGGACATTGGTAACAGACACGTTTATCGACGTAATGTTTGCGTCCTCTCCACAAAAGGGAGAATAGCAAACGCTTGATTGCCTTCCTACGTCGCTTACAAAGTGGAAGTACTGACAACCGGTAAAGGATAACGAGAAAGACGTATGTAACACACGCCTCAGCCAAACCCTTTAAGGACAAATTCCTTCGACGGCAAATCTCGACCGACGCGCCGACCTTTGCCAGTACTTCAGACCAATTTTTCTTCAACTGGAGGTCGGGCCCAAATCACACTCCAAGAATGCGACTGGCCAGGCATCCAACCGCAAGCCGAACGACTTGTTGCGGTTAATCTTGGCCCCTTTCACCTGTCTGTGCCGTTCAAGCGCCTTCTGTACCACCTCGATGTCACCCCGGGAGGACACGAAAGCAGTGACGTCATCGGCGTACGCAGAACCCTGGCTCGAGCCCCACCAGGGACAGTGATTCCACGTAGGGCCGGACTGCACGCCTTGTCCTTTAGCCGGCGAAGGAGGGGCTCCAACGCCAAAGCATAAAGTAGGAGCGACAGTGGATAATCCTGTCGGACCGACCTAGACAGCACCAGAACGCCAGACAACTTTCCGTTCACCTGTACCACAGTTTGGCCCTTCACAGCACAAGTCTGCTCAGTTGACGACAGAGACTCTGCAACTAATTGCAAACGATTTGACAAGATCTTGGCCAAAATCTTTAACTCTATGTTTAGCAGAGTTATGGGCCGGTAACCCACTAACACCTTTCCAACATCCTTGCCTTTTCTCAACAACGTGATCACAACCCTGGTGAACCGGTTGGGGATGGACCCCTGCCGGAACCAGTTGTTGAACACGAGAGTCAAAATCGGGGCTAGATGTACCGACAGCGTCAAATACAATTTATAGGGCAAACGATCGAGACCCGGCGATTAGCCTCTGTCGCGTAGACTTCATCTTCCGTAATCAGCCGGAGGAAGTCACCAAATAGCTGCGAAACTCCTCATCACGGAGACCAAGCTCCTTGGTAAACAGGATCTCGAAATGCCGCCGAAACGCCTCGCACATATCGTCAGTCGACCGAAGAGTATGTCCCTCCGGGTTGCGAACCTCTCGAATGTACCGGTCGCCGCCTCGGCGAATCTCTTCTTTACGCAGTTCTACGCCAATGTTCACAGCTTCGGAAGATATCTTGCTTAACTTACGTCAAATTACCTAGCCCATTGAACGATTGTTAGTCGACTGCTCTAGGGCCTCCTTAGCTACGGCTATCTCTAGGGGATGCCCACCTGCCTCCGCCCTAGAGTAATTAGCTCTAAGTGTCTTCACCTTGTCAGCCTTATCTAGTTTGAGCCGTTTGCTGAACTTGGTGGTGAAAGACCTAATACTATTCTTAAGATTTTCCCACCACTTATTCCCAATGACTCCCCCAGTTAACGCCCGCTGGACTAAGATAATTAGCTGGCGCCGGAAGTTCCGCCTGTCCAGCAAGGACACGTTGAACTTTCAGTAACCAGCCATTCTATGCCTTTTTTCTAAATCTACCGAGGCACAAACGAGTTTGTGGTCCGAGTAGCCTAACCAGTGGAACGTGGGACAATCTAAAATATCTACGTCGGCTTCACGAACTAACATTCTATCCAGGTAGCTAGCTACCCGGGTAGAAGGCCAACTATTAGTCCACGTCCACATTTTCCCACCCTTCCCGGTATCTATCGACGAGCCCGTACTAATCGATCAGACACGTGATCGTAGCTTGGTTAATCTGATCGATGAGTACGGCCTCTATCCAGCTTGGAGTCACGTTGAATCCACCAGGAAGTGCTCCAACCGCCAAAAAAACGAGACGCGCTCCTCCCGGTCGTTGGGCGTATAAACTGCAACCAGTCGAAACGCATTGCTTTTCACTGCAGTATCGGCCAGGATCAGCCGGCTCTCGGCACTAACACGGACAAGATCCACCTTCACGTCCAGGGCACGCTTAACCAGCAAAGAAACTCCTTTGGCCAGCTGGTTCTCATATGCTGAAATGACAACAAAGTCGTTGGACAGCACAGAGGCATCGGCCTTACAAACAAAGTGAGTCTCTTGGATCGCGGCGACATCCACACCGAAGGACAAGAGGTCCCGAAGCAAGCAGGCCGTCTTACTCCGGTCCCTAAGGCCCCTCGCATTCAAGCTGGCTAACTTAATTGGCATCTTTTAAACCTGAAAAAGCAAGAGAACAATTACTTCTGGTCACATACAGGACGGAAATCTATGGCAGTATAGACCCCGACGGATTGTCCAAGGCTTCCTGATCCGATATCGGACGTAATTCTTCCGTCCTGGACAATGCCGCCGACGTCCATGGAAAAAGTTAGCTTTATGGCCCTATAAAGAGAGGGGTGGAAGATAACAGGGACCCTTCTCGCACAATATTTTGATAATTTATGTAACTTTTCGGTCCCAATCTGGGCCATAGTTATTTTCAAAAAAGTGGCCATTGCGCCCATCAATCATGTCCCAGACCTTTAGGTGGCCATCCGTGCTTCTCACTAGCGTGAGAACTCCAGGGGCGCCCGGGAAATTAGCCGGGTCCTCAGTAGACTTGCCACCTACTGAGGTCAATTTGAATAATGGCCTTAGGAAGGCCTTCCTTTGAGTGATAAAGTCCATCTCTAAGGCCGGTCATTGATTTGGCAAACCTCTAAGTTATTAAAGGCATTAACCCTCTTCTTTTTTTCCTTCCCCTTTGGTAAAGATAGAATGGAATCAGGAGCGGAAGTTTCTTTTTGGGAGGTGGAGGCCGGGAAGAGGGGGCATCAGGGGGTATTTCTGGTTGAGAGAGGGAGTGGGGTTTAAGGGGAAAGAAGACAAAATGAGTCTAGCCGGAGAGGTAGGCTGACTCCTCTTCACAATCTCAATTCTTTCTGGCGACACAGCGGCGGATTGGGTCCTGGTAATAATCCTACCCCTGCCGCGGTCCACAATGTCCAGCTTTCCTTTTTTTATAACTTCCGTCTTCCTCCTCTTCTTCATGTCCTCTTTTTAGGGATGAGAACCGAGGAGGAGGCATCTCTACCACGTGCATCTCCTCTTGAGAACGTGGTTGCTGTTCTTGTTGTCTCTGTTGTTGTGGTTGTCGTTGCTGCTGCTGCTGTTGATGTTGTTGTTGTTGCAGTACCTGTTGCTGCTGCTGTTACTTTTGCGATCGTTGTTGTTGCTGTCTTTGCTGCTGCTCCTGCTCCTGCTTTTTCTCTTTTTTGGAGGGAGAAGAAGCTTTTTTTAGGTGGGGAATCCTGCTTAGCCGGGGAGACCTTCTTTTTTTCACTATCTCCGTCCACTCTATCGCTGTTGTCTTCCTGTATCCCGGTTGACTTGGCAATCGTTGATGCAGTTGGAGCTACCAGTGTTGCTTGCGACGCCTCCTTTTCTTTTTGTTCTTCTTGCTTTCTGGAGGGGCACATTTTGGTCAAGTGGCCAGCAGTTCCACGTACCCAACAATGTGGCCTGCGCCCTTCCACAACAACAAACAATTTCCTTCCTCTACAAAAGAGGACGTCAGGAATTCTGAGGAAGTTGGGCCTTTCCAAAATGACATAAGCACTGATGTCCTCCGTCTGCACACCATTCCTACGCACAACCCGGTTAACCTTCTCCACAGCCCCAAATTGGGTCAAAAAAGCCCCCACATGGTCATTTGCAATTTCCAGGGACACACCATGGATGACTATGTGAGTGCGCCTCGTGCCCATATACTCAATTTGCAGGCGCACTCCCTTTGCCTGCAAGCAAGTTCCCACCAGTTTCTTAGCCACGTCCTCCGAGCCAAGGAGAACATCCCACATGGCTCATGACCTCCTCGCTAACACCTTGGGGCAAATAACCAGGCTTTTTAGGTTTTCCTCCTCTCGTAATTGCTGCAAACCTCCGAGTTTTGGGATCCAAAGTCAGCAGCGAAACTTCTTAGTCGCTATTTCCTCTCCCACTTCTGAGATAACGATCAGCTCGTTTTCGCTGTAGAATTTTTTATATTTATCCTGCAACTGCAGGTAATACTTTGCATCCCTCTTAGTAGGGGCCTGGTTCCAAACCGACGGTGAAAGGGTCACTGCCGGTGCAGCCGTCGAAGTGTAGGGCTGGGAAGACAGAGCCATACTGGTAAGACACAAAAATGTTCCAAAAATTACAAAAAACAATCCGAAAAAGTTTACGACAATAAAAACAAGGTTCACGTAGTAACGAAAAATCAGCAGTTACTACTTCTTCACCTGGCAATAGTATCGACACAATCCAACTCTCTAACACACTACAGACACTAAGTGAGGTTTAGCACTAATCAGTCGCTAAGCTGTTCCTACTTATTCTCGGTGACGAGTTATATAGGCTCTTTCTTGCACTTATGCAAATTAGGCATATTAATTTGCCAGTGTCACTACAAAATGTAAGAAAGGCGCAGACTCAATGTGTTTCGCCACGCGTCAAAGTAGATTGGGTGGGGGTCCATCTGCTTAGAAATATTTTTCTTCTATATGCTGTGTCTCTTCAGGACGTTAACGATCATAGCTTTTTACAATTTCCAGTCCTTTGTAGATCTTAATAAATTTTATGTTTTGTTATATCTCCTAAACCCTGCTCTGCCATCCATTTACTCAAGCTCGCTCTTTTCCTCTTGCCTTCAATCTGTCTTGTGACTATCATATTTTCCAAGCCTTCTTTTCTCATTATGTGCCTGAGATATTCTCTCTCTCTCTCTCTCTCTCTCTCTCTCTCTCTCTCTCTCTCTCTCTCTCTCTCATGTATAAGTGTTTTGCTTTCATTTTCTCTAAAACTTCATCGATAATGTTCGGCCCATAGTATTCTCAACATCCTTCTTTACTGGAACTAATGATAAATATGAATTTAACTCAACGCTTAAATAGGCTAAGAATTAAGTAAATATAAAATACATTACAATACATAGGTTCGCGTCTCTTGTCATTTTTACCAGGCGCGTCGTAACTTAAATAGGTTTTGTGTTCAAAAACCTATTCAGTTCATTACAGTAAACATCTGCATCAACACTAGATATTATTATTTAAAATGTATGCTGTAAAGAATCACACGATGACCATAACCCATTGCTGCAGTTTACGAAGTATAGGTTTTCCCCGCTATCCGAAACTGGAGAGGGGTGCATTCCTATTAAATGTTTCGTAAACTGAAATTCTCTAAAAGGAAGCAATTACCATTAATTATCGTACATACTCACGTATCATGCTATTTTGAAGACCTAACTTTCTAGCTAATTTTAAGGGGGTCGCATCATACACGAGGTATAAAACTGACGTTTGTACTGCTCACTAGATAAAAAAATTAGATCAAAAAGGGGAGAGACCTGTACTAAGCAAAGTGTTGAAAAACAAATTTTCGAAGGGTGATAAGCGAGTAACGGTACCTAAAGATTCTGAAAAATCTATTGGATAGGTTTCAAAACATCAAACGCTAGAAAGTGACGGTGTCTCGGAAGGCAAAAGACGTCGCATTGTAGCGTTCATTTTATCCCCTGGTATCAAGAAATACTAGGTTACATGGAAAAATCACTGAAGTATCAGTGCTCTAGCAATCATTGTATTGTGCCAATATCAAGACCTTTCGACAAGATATCTGGCAATGAGACAAAAGGAATAAATGATGAGTTCATTTCTTTTCTAAGAGACAGGTTGTTTAGAGAAATGGATCGATGCCTCTCTCAAGAGTATGAATGCAAACTGAATAAAAGCAAATTCATCCTGAAATCGAACAATATTTGGCGATTGTATCTTAAATGCGTCATTTTTCATATTCCTGCATCAAAACCAGAAGAGACTGAATCACTTTTCGTTCTTTCATGGAAAATGTCTCTCCCTTATAAAGTTTAAAATGCCATTAATTATGCGATGTCAAATTCTAGAAGGTCGGAAAATTATTGCTTATTTTTTATGCAACCTTGAGGGTAAAACTTTCGAGAAATTTTATAAGCGACATGTTATAATAATAGAAAATGATTTTGTTAATTCTTCTCTCTGCTGATTTAATGGCCTGACAATGAAGTAGTGATGCTAGTGCAGTGAAATCTTCCATGTTCTAATTCCAACTCTACTTATAATAACTGCATCTTTTTTTCAGGTCAACTGGCATCTGACAGTCCAGAGAAGGTAACTGGCAGCAACTTCTCGTAAAATTTGACAAACTGTGACATCATGGTGCTATGAAGTAGCTGCAGAAAAGGGGTTTAGCCCCCTAGAACATTCATGCTGACATAGTGGCTACATTATCAAATGAGGCTCCTGTTTTATCAATAGTGCAAAAGTGGGCAGCTGAATTTAAGAAGAGAAGAGAGAGTCTGGATGATGGCCCAAGGTCTGGATGTACCACTGCTACGTTGATCATGTTCACCGCATAGTGATGGATAACAAGCGATTGACTATAAATCAAATAGCCAATGTTATAGCATACCCCGTGAGTTGCGAATATTCTGTGCAGTTAACATGGAATGATGACTTCTGCTCGGTTGGTGCCACGTATTCTGACACCCGATCAATTTGATCACAGCACCTGAAAATCTTACAGATTTGATATAGATCCAGTTGGTTTCCTTGGAAATTTCATACCCCAAGATAAGTGTTGGTTCGTCACTTTGAACAAGTGACAAAGAGACAAAGAGAAAAGCCATGAAGAAGAAACACCTCCTCCTCACCTACTCAAAAAAATCTCAAGTTTGTATAATCTGGAGGGAAAGTGATGGCCTCAGTATTTTAGGTCATTAACTATCTTCAAAATGTGTTCCACAATCAATTATGCTAACTTGCTGAGTTAGTTATGAAAGGTTATTAAAATCAAAAGCCCAGGAAAACTGATAAAAATGGTCTTGTTATATCGGGCACCAGCGCGCAAATCCTTGGTTTCATTGGCTGTTGTGCTTCTCTATTCTTCTGGTTTAGCCCCATCTGATTATCATCTGTTCCCAAAATGAAAAATACTTGGCTAGGAACCAGTATCGCAGTGATTTTGACATCATATCTGTTGATTATTTTTTAACCAATAAGATACAAGCTTCATTACCAATGGGATTCAAGCACTGCAACACCGATAGAAGAAGAGTGTGAACTGCAAGTGTGACTATGTTGAAAAATGATCTTCATTTGATCTTATTCCATGAGAGTATCTTGCAGGTTTGATGTGAAATATTATTCACTGACTGTCATGGTATTTTGACTGATTTGTTCTTGGGAGTTTAATTCGTTGTTGCGCAGATCAATGAGAAAACGGAAAAAAAACTGAAGGTCACGGAATGTAGTTGAAAAAGGTCGTAGCATACACTGACCAAAGTTGTGAATAATTAATTAATCGTAAAATATCGTTTCTCCAACTCAATAGTATCTTGATTTCAATTCCATTTTAATTCGAGGGTTTATCAACCAGGCAAAATAAATTTGAAAGAGTGAATGGTTATTAATGCTTGCGTAAACTATTTAGTCTGCATAAAAAACATATAATTTTATTATTGACATAATTGAAACAAAGATTGTCGTCTTATTATTTCAAGTAAACATCTGAACCAGACTGAGGATAATATAAAAAGATGATGCTTTTTTTATTTTTCAAATCTGTCAGAGAAAAATGTTTAATTGGTTGGCAGGTTGGTTTCACTCTCTTGAACTTTTGTCTTTCCTTTCAGAGCACGAGCAAATAATTAGCGGTGCCAAACTTCTAACCAAACATTATTTGACAGGTACCACATTTTATTCCCTTTTTCTACAAATAATATTATAAATTTGCATTAAAGATTTTTTCTAACTTGGTCGAATAGGAAATATGGATGAAATTCGATATACTATCAATGTTATTTTTGATATTTGTTGTTGAAGAAGAGCCGAAGTCATCCATCAAATAACATAAATATTCTAACATAATGAGAAATCGGAGAGCCGAGTTCGAATTCTAGTTAACTTCGTTGCATTAACTTTCGCGTAAATATTCTTGTGAAATGTTCGTTTCTTTGATTCGTTTTGTTTTACGGCTTATCAACCTCAGTGGGTTATTTAATGCGGACAATTTTTTAAAGATAGATTCGTATGAATAGATTACTTGTAAGAAATCAGTTGGTAAATTCGGTTCATTGACGTATTTTTGTAAAGATGGTTTTGTCGAGAGTCAGATAATTGGTATATATATTCTTTTCTTCACAAATATTTTGTTAGTAATTTTTTTTTTTCATAAATATATTGCTGGTAATATTTTTTCCTTCAAAAATGCATTACTGGTAATATTTCTTCTCCAAAACAGTATTGCAAGAATTTTCACCACAAAAGTATTTTTTTTTAAATCATATTACCCCGAGCAAGGCAGTAACGCCACTGATGTGCTGGGGGCTACATAAGAGTGAAAAGATTGGAAAAGAGAAAGCCGGAAACCACATCCTAAACAAGGGAACAAGGGATGAGCCTCTTCACCTGTTCAATAGACGAGGATGGAGTGTGAACCGGGCGATAGTTTAGTCTATCTACTCCAATTTAAAAAAAAAGGAAAGAGTGAAAAGATTGGAAAAGAGGAAGTTGGAAACCACATCCTAAACAAGGAACAAGGGATGAGCCTCTTCACCTGTTCAATAGACGAGGGTGGAGTGTTCATGAATGTTCATAAAATTGTTCTTGTTATACACTGTTCGAAAGTATGCCGTCAACAGAGGTTTCTAGAGAAAGTGTGAAAATTATTATCAGCATGTGTGTGTGAAAATTAGTGAGTTTGAGTGAGTGAGATTGGCGCGTGTGAGTGACACGTGTCTCTACAACTGCTCCCCACAGTTGGGGTATCACTGACGATATGAGGAAGAATCTTGTTCATATGAGGGACTGTTGGCTCAAGATCGCTGTGCGAGAAAAATCATTCTTCACATGCAAACAATCTGATCTGATTGGTTGGCATCAACCAATCAGCGAATGTGCTTTTTAGCCAATGATTGCTTGGTATTGTATGCGTGGTTTGTATGCATATGTTTGTTTGTTTGTTTGTGCGAACCTCCTTTCACTTAAGACCTTGCTGCCAATCTAGTACTGCACTTAAATTCATAAAGTCTAGGTACCATCATAGGACGTTCCCCAGAACAATTACCATGAAAATATTCACAGAAAATGCTTAAGGAAGCCAAGTTACAAAGGTGGGAAAATGACTGAAGCCTAGATGTCATGTAAAAACCAATAACCTTGCAATTTTTTTCTTAATATTTTATCAAGACACAGCAGAAGAACTAGACATGATACAGCAGCAACATTCAATGCAAAAAATGAATAGTAGACTATAAATATGTAAGCTAGATTCAGTCAAGAAAAATCCTCTAGCACAACACAGTAAACCAACTATCCTATCAGTAGCATTAGCAACTGATTCTACATAATTTTATCACTTCAATTTGCCTTTTATTCACACAAACACTGAAAGAAGTGTACTTCATATCTGATAGCCTAATGTGGTTAAGAACAAGAGTATGATCATCTAATTACTTGTTGCCAAAAGCTTATTTAGCCAGAAAACAGATCCAAGTTGGTGCTGAAAAATTCTCAGTATACCCGAGAAGACCTTCTTTCTGAATAAATCTGACTTTTCTTCCTATATATGAATAAAAAGACAAAAGGAAGAACTATCCTTATTTTCATACTTTCATAGTGTATTGATCCCAGTTTGGGGGTTCACTATTTACCCATAGCTGGGACCCTAACAGGTGCTACCATCCCGGGTCAGGGTAGATCTGGGAACAACAGCAGTTAAGAGGTGGTTCCATGCTCCTCAAAACTTCCCAATTAGAGGGTTGGCTGCTGGGTGCAATTTATTGTCATACCCAGGATGCCTCATTGGGGGTGTTTATCCCTCTGCAGAGGCGCAGTCGGAATATTCTGAAGCCCCAGCCGAAAGGGCGACTTGGGAAGAGGTATTAATCTATCTCTTCTCTTTACAGCTATGGGTCGAATAGCAGGACAGACTGGCTTGGCAACCAATCTACCACAGAAATGGCAATGCAGGAAATTCTTCTGCCTCGTTAGTCATGGATTGAAAGAGACATGATTGACCAAGCGTGTATCACGTATAGCACTTGACTGACTGAGATGGTAAAAGGATTACATGGCGGTGTCCATTTCTTATGTAATGCGAAATGAACACAAACAGCATGAACCCAAATTTGAACTTGGTCTTATATGCTGATACAACCACCTTGTATTACTATAAATTTATAAAATAAAACTAAAAAGCATATATATATATATATATATATATATATATATATATATATATATATTAAAAAAGGATTAATTCAAAGATGTTGAATGGCCATTTCGATATGAAGATCCCCACGGGGGATAACACATCACCTCAGCAACAGAAAAATCCTTTCAGAAACTCTTTCTTTCTTTTTCTGTTGTTGAGGTGATGTGTTATCCCCCGTGGGGATCTTCATATCGAAATGGCCATTCAACATCTTTGAATTAATCCTTTTTTAATATATATTTGCTCTGTAATATTTTATTACATGGAGCTCTCTTCCTGTATCATTTTTTAATATTAAAATAAAATTTTTAATATTAATTAGGATCGGGTTTTTGGAATTTACCTTCCTGCTTTTACCTTGGATTGAAGTATCTGAATTAAAATATATATATATATATATATATATATAAGTAGAGAGAGCAGTCAATTAAGGATGAACTGTGTGAGTTTAGGAGAAAGTGGGAAGAGAGATCAGAACTAGCACCTGGGAAGGGTAATAAGAGTTCGCCAGTGTACAACAAATCTCTTAATAGCCATACAAGATGGTGATTGTGTTTAGCAATACTCGTTGTTTACCTGCACTTTTTTCTGTGCCCTCGTCGTTCAACTCTCACTTAAGTGTCGTGTACTTTGGTCATTTATGGCAACACATTCGTGCCTCCATACGCAGAAAAGTAAATTTTATTCACATATGCACTCATTATCTTTTCATAATTGCCATCAATCTTTGCCAATTCTCACCTGGTCTCTCATTCCCTACTTTCTTTCTTTTCTCACAGTCACTTTCACACAAACACACACGTACATACACGCACACAATTAACTTAGGTTTGTTTTTACTAGATAAATAAATTAAGTATATCAGTAGCTACTTCGTTCAAAATAAATGGCGCTGATCGTACAAAATACACACACATATTCATATTACGTTGACGTTAAACAAATGTATGCTCTTACTATACGCGTGCTCTCTCTCACACACACACTCACACACACATTACACTATTTTTTATTTCAATTTGTATTTTCCTACCCTGCATGTGTCTCTTCATCTGCATCAATCTATCGGCTATGAAACGATTTACAAATTTAAATATAGCACAAGGCTGAATGTATAGAGCTCCGAGTGGAGATTGAACTCAATACTCAGTCATAATTGATCTAGTGAGATAAACTTGTTAACCATTACACCACGTTGAAGTGTCCTTTGTTTGTGGTTTGTGTACATCTATCTTCCTCTGTTCTTAAATTCTTATTTGCGTCTCTTCATTTCTATCGATTTGAACCTGTTCATATGTCTGTCTATTGCTCATCGTACATATTTCGGATTTAAATTTGTGCATTTTTCATTTTTTTTTTTATTTCTCTGATTCCTTTAACTGTTCCTTCTACTCCTTCCTTCTTTCCTTTCTTCTTCCCGCTCTCTCTCTCTCTCTTTCTCTCTCTCTCTCTCTCTCTATCTATCTATCTATCTATCTATCTCACACACACGCGCGCGTGCGCGCACACACACACCCACACACAAACAGTACTGTCTAACTTCGATGACGGCTGACGACGCTTCTGTTAAGATGTCACATACACAAATGTACGCATGCACGTAAAGATTATGTCGCTGTTAGTTAAATGTACACACACCCGAACAGACACACGAATGAGCACTCCAGAACCTCTCCATAACATTTTTGACAGCTATTTTGTTGGTTGAGAAATTGGAGAGAAGTTAGCGGCTGTCAAAAAAGTTGCTCCTCCGCTAACAGCGAGTTTTATAAAACTGTTGTTCGTTGTTGTTTGTTTTTTTCCTCTGCTTGTCTTCCTCCTACGTTTTTTTTTTTCCTTTCTTTCTTTCCTTTTTCTTCTGGCCGGTTTGACACGAGCAAAAACAAGGCCTGTTCTTGAAGGACCTACGAACGCTCATCCCATTATGTTCATATTAGTATGCAAATCGAGTCTGGCCGTGTGTTCGCGTCACACCGGCGGCCCATATTGGACCGCTTGAAGGAGCTCTCGAAGTTATTCTGCATGTAAGAACCCCCCACCAAAAAAAAACACAAAGAGAACGCTCGTTGGCTCGTATGTGATCTTTGGGTGGACAGATGCAGTGGAGGATTTCTTTCGTTCTTCCCATAAATTTTCCCTTGATGCTTACACCATATTTTTTTAAAAATCATTCAGTCATTCTTTTATTCTTCTTTTACTTTTCATTAAATTTCTTTCTCTCCCTCTCTTTCTCTCCCTCTCTTTCTCTCTCTCTCTCTCTCTCTCTCTCTCTCTCTCTTGTACTTTCTCTTACCTTTTGTTCATTCTCTCTCTTTTACTTTTATTCTCTCTTCCTCTTTTTTCACATCCATTGTCTTTCTTCTTTCTTCACTCTTTCTCTCTTCTATTTTGCTTTTTTTAGTTTCTTTGTTTTCTTTTTTCTTTCTTTTTCTTTCTTTTTCTTTCTTTTATCAATATCATCGTCTTTACGTTCATCTACTCTTATTTTCCTTCTGTCACTTTCATTTTTTTTTAATTCAAACCCTTTCTATCTTCGAACTGCAAACTCTCAATCACTTTTAGGCAATCGCTCCTTTCATTGTCATTTCTTTCTTGTGCCTTTGATTCTTCCTATCTCATTCATTTATTGGTTTTGTTTCATTATTATTTTACCACCCACATCGTGTTTTCATATTTTCCTGTTTTTTATCTTAATTTTAATTTCTATTCTAGAATTATGAATTTCAGTTGATAAATTTTATAACATATAAAATACACTTGTTGCAGTACTTAATATCGAAATACGTTTTCAACATAATTATATAATTATTATTATTACTATTACTATTATTATTACTATTTTCAACATTATTATTATTATGTCATTTTTCATCATATTTCGATTTCTGCTATGGTCACACTACCAACCAAGTCTGCGGGAAGACCTAAGGCAGGTCGTGTTGTGTTGCGATGGCTCCATTTCATGTTTTTTCTATCTTCCCTATCATCCCCAGCATTACATAGACAAAGTTTTCCTTAGTGTGTGGGCTGTACATAATAAGACAATTTTTTATGTCTCTTTAGCTGGGGTTTCCAGAGATTCTTTCAGTGTGTTGTTTTGTTCCATTTTTTATCATTCCAAGTGCACCTACTATCACTGGCACAACTCTTGTTTTCAATTTCCACATTTTTTTCTATTTCAATTTCCAGGTCTTTATATTTTGACAGTTTTTCAAATTACTTGGTTGCTAAGTTGTAATCCGCTGGACAAGCCATATCAATTAATAGACAAGTTTTTTTTTCTTTCTGGTTTTTAACAATAATGTCTGGCCTATTTGCTTCAATTTTTCTGTCTGTGTAGATGGTGTAATCCCATAGATAAATATTACCTACCTCTATCGTAACGATTTTTATATTCATTTGGGGAAAATACAGAACAACCTGAGATTAAATGGTCTATTGTTTCTTGGTATTAGTCACAGAACCTGCATTTTGGATCCACATTATTATGTGTGATATTTGCCTAAAAGTACTTAGTGAAAAGATTCCGGTCTTGTACCGCAAGAATAAAGCCTTCAGTTTCAAACTTTAATCCAAATGCACGTAACCATCGATGAGTATTAACTTTATCAACATTGGGTTTAATAGCACATTTTGGATATTAACCATGCAGAGGTTTTTCTTGCCAGCGTTGTTCCATCTGTTCAAGAGCTTTATCTTTGGCTTTCATTTTCATATTTTTTGCCGCAATAGTTGGTTCTTGGCTTCTGTTTGGCTTTTCTACAGAATCTACTAACTGTAAATCTTGTTTGTATTTACTGCCTTCTTTTATTATTGAATATTTTTTCTTTCTTTCTTCATGTTGCCTTACTAATTGTATCATCCAATCCTTTGTTGTTTCTATGTATGTTAGTAAGCCAATTGTTGCTGTCTTGTATGACAATTCCAGCTGAATAAGACCTCTTCCACCTTCTTTACGGGGTATGTATAGACGGTCTACATCAGCCTTTGGATGATGTATCTTATGCTTAGAAAGAAGCTTTCTTGTTTTAGCATCCATTCGCCTGATGTCGTTTAGAGTCCAGTTTAAGATGTTGAAACTATATTGGACAACTGGGATTGCAAGGCTATTAATGGCCATAATTCTGTTCTGAGAATTCAATTCAGTTTTTAATATCATTCGTAGCCTTCTATAGTACTCTTTACGCACTATTTCTTTCATTTTTTATGGTGAATGTTTTCACTCTCATTTACACCTAGGTATTTATAAGCTTCTTCTGGTTTCAATTTTTTTATTGTTACAGCAGGGTCTAATCTAATTGAGGATGTTTCTTGTATTGATCCATGTAAAACTGTAGCTTTAGCACATTTATTCAAATTGAAATTCATTCCAATGCCTGTGCTGAAACATTTTACAGTTTGCAGAATACCTTTGTTATTATTATTATGTCATTTTTTCATCATATTTCGATTTCTGCTTTGGTCTCACTACCAACCAAGTCTGCGGGGAGACCTAAGGCAGGTAGTGGCGTGTTGTTATGGCTCCATTTCATGTTTTTCTATCTTCTCTATCATCCCTAGCATTACATAGATAAAGTTTTCCTTAGTGTATGGGCTGTACTTAATAAGACAATTTTTTGTATATCTCTTAAGCTGGAGTTTCCAGGGATTCTTTCAATGTGTTGTTTTGTTCCATTTTTTATCATTCCAAGTGCACCTACTATCACTGGCACAACTCTTGTTTTCAATTTCCACATTTTTTCTATTTCAATTTCCAGGTCTTTATATTTTGACAGTTTTTCAAATTCCTTGATTGCTATGGTACAATCCGCTGGACAAGCCATATCAATTAATAGACAAGTTTTCTCCTTCTGGTTTTTAACAATAATGTCTGGCCTGTTTGCTTCAATTTTTCTGTCTGTGTAGATGGTGTAATCCCATAGAATGTTTACATCTTCTATTTCTGTAACCGGTGCTGTTCATACCATTGTTTGTTTACAGCTTTTCCATAATGTTTGCACATTGCCCAATGTAAATATTGCCCAACTCTATCCTGGCGATTTTTATATTCATTTGGAGCAAGCACAGAACAGCCTGAGATTAGGTGGTCTACTTTTTCTTGGTGTTTATCACAAAACCTGCATTTTGGATCCATATTATTATGCATAATATTTGCCTGAAAGTTTCTAGTGAAAAGACTTTGGTCTTGTGCTGCAAGAATAAAGCCTTCAGTTTCAGACTTTAATCCAGATGCACGTAACCATCGATGAGTATTAACTTGGTCAACATTGGATTTATTGGCACGTTCTGGATATTGGCCATGCAGAGGTTTGTCTTGCCAGCACTGTTTCATCTGTTCAAGAGCTTTATCTTTGGCTTTCATTTTCATATTTTTTGCCGCAATAGCTGGTTCTTGGCTTCTGTTTGGCTTTTCTACAGAATCTACTAACTGTAAATCTTGTTTGTATTTACTGCCTTCTTTTATTATTGAATATTTTTTCTTTCTTTCTTCATGTTGCCTTACTAATTGTATCATCCAATCCTTTGTTGTTTCTATGTATGTTAGTAAGCCAATAGTTGTTGTCTTGTATGACAATTCCAGCTGAATAAGACCTCTTCCACCTTCTTTACGGGGTATGTATAGACGGTCTACATCAGCCTTTGGATGATGCATCTTATGCTTAGAAAGAAGCTTTCTTGTTTTAGCATCCATTCGCCTGATGTCGTTTAGAGTCCAGTTTTATTATTATTATTATTATTATTATTATTATTATTCAGTATATATTGAGCTAGATATTGGTCATTTATACTTGAGTCATTTATACTTGAACATTTAATTGATAATATGGACACACGCATATATATATATATATATATATATATATATATACTGTTGTGAAAAATATTTGCATATCACCAACATCACCAAAATGAGAAAACCAAAAATGTCAGGTCGTCAAAAACATTTACTCAGCCATTTCTATGAAACTTTACCCAATTATTCAAAAACCTGCAACAAAATAAAACGAAATGTCCCTAAAACCTCACAATGGAAAAGCATTTAGAAATATGTGTGAAATCAATTGTTTGCCTTCATCGGAAGTCGAATAATCTCGTTAAATGTGGAAAATTGGACAAACAGTATGAAACTGGATTTTTTTCAGAAAGTGTTATTCACTGGCGTGTGTACAAAAACACTGGATGCCTCCAACAGTTGCAGGAAAGTCTAATCCCGGAAGGAGGAATCTGTTTGGTTGAGACATCAGGAAGAGGGTGAAGAGATTATATTTTGGATGGAAATATGAATTACTTTTCACCTGAAAGATAGACAATGACTTACATTGAATTTTTAAAATACATTTTTCAGAAATACCTTAAGGAGAACAGTGGCATTCAAACAAAAGGTTGTCTTTTATACATGATAATGGTCGTGCTCACGCTGTTAACGAAACTAATAAATCCTTTGAAATCGACAAGATTACAATAGGGTCATCATATTTTCTGCATCTAAAACTTATTGAGAATATTTGGCGCATTATTAAGAAACATATTTATGAGTGGGACAAGTAATTTGTATCCTAAAATAACCTTTGGGAATCAATATTATTTGTTTTCAAAATCATTACTCCAGAAGGAATTCTCAGATTAACTTCTCTTTACAGAAAAAGAATAGAAATCATATCAGTAAATAATATTACTTTGCTGCTTCTTTGTTGTGCCCATTTTACATTTCTTTGAATAAGTGGTTCTTGGGTTAGTCATTGGATGACATTGATTTTTTTAAATGATTGCATAAAAACGAATGGAAAGGTTTAAAATAATTAAAAATATATATTTAAGCATATAGTTAATACTATTTCATGAAGCAACATTTAGGGAGATTCACATGCACAAAACATAAGTTTGACTAAGATTTAGTGACTTTTAACTCCATATTCAGTGCACTTGTAAAATAATACGATAATTATATATCGTAATTTTCCAAAAGTACTGAATATACCGTATATGTATGCATACGTGTGTGTGCATTTATTTGCGTATGTTCATCTAATACATACATTTTCTAAGTATATTTTGTTAGAAAATAGAAGCACATAAGAAGACTGTGTTGTTTCAATCTGATGATGAGCCTGACTTTACCAGGGATTAAACACAAAAACACTCTCTCTCTCTCTCTCTCTCTCTCTCTCTCTCTCTCTCTCTCTCTCTCTAAGATCAGTAGATTATGCTACCATGATTTCCACCTTTTCGGTTTCGTCAGGCGATTTGTATTAAACATGTATTGATCACTTTTTAATAAAAACTGTTTATTGGTCTAATATAAATCTGACCTAAAACTGTTTAGTATATATATATATATATATATATATATATATAGTTATCGAGGCAGCAAATAACTGGATAATTTTTTATTAAGCTAGTTCTAATCTTTCGGCTCACATGAACCATCTTCAGTAACACAAAGACATCCACCATCAGCGACGATCTTATCCTGTGTTGACATAAAACTCCACTAAGCAACGGCAACAGTTACCAAAAATAGCAAACGCAGTTCGCAAATTTGCAATGCAGTTCTATGAGGTCACACCGCGTGATAGCGCGAAATGACACCAGAACCATATATTCAAATGCAATGTAATGTGTTATGACCAGATTTAAACGTGATTTTTACTAAGTGTGGGTTGCTTGGACCCAATGCAGACGGCCTCTAACATCTGAAGGTTCTTATTACTGTGTGTATAAGTGAGGATTATTGTATTGTTGACTAATATCTGTCTGATATTACCTACAGGGTTATGCTTTTCTGAGAAATGTTGTTTAATTGTACTCTGATCAGAAAGGTGACAGGTAAGTCCACGGGAGAGCGTGGTTGTAGTAAAACCAATATATGTAGTGGGTTTATTTGGTAACTGTTTCCGTTCCTTAGCGGAGTTTTATGTCAACACAGGATAAAATCGTCGCTGGTGGTGGATGCTTTTGTGTTAACGTTCTTATAACCTCTCTGAAGATGGCTCATGTGAGCCGAAAGCTTAAAACCAACTTAATAAAAAATTATCCAAATGTTGGAGAATTTTTGTCTTTATTTTCAACTGAAATTAAAGCCAAAATACGATGCTTAGAACGGCTCATGATTAAACATAATAGACATTCATTGTCTCTTATATTTAACAGTGTATGCTTAGAATATATATATATATATATATATATATATATATATATATATATAAAGAATTAACGGATTTGTTTTTAATCGGAAAATTTTATTACTTTATTATTATTATTCTGTTATTAGTATTATAATTACTGTAATTCTATTACTTTATTGTTACTATTTTATTATTAGTATTATAATTACTGTTATTTTTCAAGCGGGATATTTTTGTACGCTGCTGACTGAAATATAAAGAAAGTGAGGAAGACTTAGAAAGAAAGAAAGAAAGAAAGAAAGAAAGAAAGAAAGAAAAATCTATACATATTATATGATATGCTATTTTCTAATTGAATTTCTGAAATATGATGTACAGGGTGCAATGGACAAATTGTCGTCTAAATTACACATTTTAACAGATATATGTACCAAATTTACACAAAAATATCTTGAAATACTAAATAGTAAGTCTATTCAGTAAAATCACCACTGGCTTCAAAATAAAATCACCTCTAGACGACTTCTGAAGTCGTCTAGAGGTGATTTTCTGCAGCTCTTCCAGATGTTTAAGTTGGTGAATGCTGTCATAATCCATCTTTGGTGACACAATGACTTTAGTTGGTCTCTCGCTCAACTGTGCCCGAAACATAGTAATCAAGTGAGTTGCAGCCTGCTTGTGTTGCATGGTGCAGAGTTCTGTTGCCAGACATAGTGTTTTCCAGCAGCCACTCTCTTGACCCAGGCAGCACTACCTCCTCAAGGCACTTTATATAAGCCTCCGTGTTGAGTCTTAGGGCCTTCAGGAAGAAGAACAAAGGCATAACGTCGCCATCCCTAACGATCACTCGAAACACCATGATGTTGACTGGATATATCATTTTTATATCTTTTCTGATTCCTCAGCACTAGCCTAAGATTGATACCCAAACGCTCTGAAATGTTCGTATTGGAGCTTCCGGTGAGAATGCCAAGCAGTACAGTATGGTGTTTCCAAATTTCTGGTTGAGTGAATTGCGTCATGATACGGTTTTTCTCACAGACGGTGCCCAAGTGACTCTGTAAACTCAACAAAATAAAAAAAAACAACGCGCATGCGCGAAATTTAAAATATAAAATGGTGACAATTTACCCACTTAGTCTTCATTGATTGCCTCGGATTGACGACATCCTCTATTTTGTTCTTTCCTTTCGTTCAGTCAATAGGCTCTTCAGATTTCCATTTGGCATCGTTCTCATTCGGTAACCTTTGAATAATTTGAAACACAACTCTTAATTCTTCCCAGAAAGTTTTGCTATTTTGTCTTCACAGTATCTGAAATTCCAGCATTTTCTCCTTTACAAGTTTTGGATTCACAACTTCTTTTTGCTAATATATCCTCTTATAAGGAAGTACTTGCTCCAACAAGCCTGTGTATCCCTGTAAGAATTGAGAATTGAACTCACAAAATGAACTTAGAAAAAAAGAACCGAAAAGCTTCTTTCTTCACCTAACATGATTCAATTAATTCAGATTAAGCTAATTTTACATATAAGACCATATTTATAGAGCAGCAGAAATAGAATTATCGAGGCTAATATGTAATCTTCTGATTGTCTACTTTTTGTCACTCTATGAAATTCCGCTGAGATTTATCAATTCTGTCTTCTCTCTCCCTATCTCTATCTCTCCCCACCCTCACTAATAAATTCTTTTTCATCTCCCTTCTTAATTTCATCTCGTTTCTGCTTACAACTATTGGTCACAATTACATTGTTATATTTAAATTTGGTTGTGTCATTTTCTCATCACTCGAGAACTGCTTTCAATCGCTCTGAAACAAAATATGTATGCACATGCGTCCCGACGGCAAAATGGGTTGTTCAAAGAACGTCTGTTTTCATCAATTCTCTCTCTCCCTCCTCTCTCCCTTTCTCTCTACCTCTCCTCTCTTTTTCTACCTCTCACTCTCTCTCTCTCTCTCGCTCTCTCTCTCTCTCTCTCTCTCTCTCTCTCTCTCTCTCTCTCTCTCTCATTTTCTCGCTAAATTCATTCCAGGTGGAACTCGAATTTCTTATGATTATTTATTGGTTTAGTTTGAAAAAATGCCTGCCTTCTTTGTTTCTAACAATGGGGGTTTTGAGTCATCTGTTGTTTGGTAATGTCGTCCTAAATGGGTAGCCGGGGTTTTTTAACGACTGGCCCCCTTTTCGTGGCTGGTTTGTAGTGCTGTCAAATTAAGGGTCCTCTATCGTCATCGAGTGACAGATTCCAATGCCGAAGCCGTAAAAAAAAATGCCGCTTTTCAAAAGAATCTCTAGACGTGAGCCTTTTCAATCAATCAAAATACTTGTTTGCATTTCGCCATCTTGTCTTTTTATACATGGCTTTCTCATCCTTTTTCATAGATTTTGTTTAGTTTTTAAAACCGTTATTCTTTCCCTTTCGTATTTTTTGCACACAATAGCGACCACTCCTCATTATATTTTGTCTTCGGTTTATCGTTCACTTATCATATTTATTCAGAATGAATGATTATTTTTAAAAAAAGTCGGTGAGGAGAATGATCGGTGAAAAATGAATGGAATCTAGAAAATAATAGAAACATTTTGTATGAAAAATATGCGGGTAGGAAAACAAAACAAAAGTATAAACAAATGAAATAAATGAATTGTCCCTTTCCCGAAAGAACAAAAAATAAGAACTTGGCACACTTTCTTATTCTTTCTTTCTTTCTTTTTTTTTTTTTTTTTTTATATTTTTTCTTTTTTTCACTTATACTTGTTGGTTATCATAGGTCAGATTCAAGATTCAGAAAGCAAGTCTTACTGTTGAAGTGCCAGGTTTTATTGGCTCAGGTTTTGTCACGTGTATTGTCTGTTGAAAATGTTCTTAACCAACAGAATGTTTTCTATTTTGTTTTTGTTTTGCTTCATGTCTGTGCATCTTTCATTCGTTTCTAGTTTTATTGACAAATTACTGAAAGTAGAAACAATTATACTCTGCTATCATCAAATAACGACAACGGCATTTAAAAAAGTTCCGAACAATATTAATGATATTTAATTCATATTAATGCACCAACCATTTCGTGGTGGTTAATAAACTAATCTACCAGACCATTAGCTAGCGGTATGTGTTTAATATACACTGTGTCACTTCTTCACTACTGTGGTCTTGTAATAGATTAAACTTACTAAATTGATGCTTTGCGGTGGAACATTGGTTTATGAGTTTCTCTCGTAGTAGTGAGCTCTCACGTCCCCAATGCTCCTCAACTGTGGCCTTGTGCCAGACTAAGCTAAATTTAGTAAATATTTTCTCTTTAGCGGGGAGCAACTATGACCAAGCTAGTTTCACATATCATTACAACTGTTTAATTGATATCGAGGGTCTCTCTTTTGTTACCTTGTGCCAAACAAAGCTTAGTAAATACAGATACAAATCGCCGTTAACCAAGTTAGTTGTGTATACGGTTATTAAACTGACGATTCCAGCCTCATTTTGAAATGGCGACGATCTCTACGAGTTTTCTTTAAGGTTTTCACTTTTTTTCAAAAAGTGTTTCTTTGGAATTATGGATAAAATGTGATTGCATCTCTAAAAGACGATGTATCGACTGAGGGACACAAAAATTATTCTCAACATTAATTTTACAAGAATGTAAATGCCCTTTTCAGAAAAAGCCTCCTTTTAAACTTACAAAGTTCTTCGAAAATCATGAATATTATTAAGTAAGTAAATGAACAATAATATAAGTTCGAAAAAATTAAATGAAAATAGATTGTATTCAGCAATATCGGAAATGCGTATATGCGCGCGCGCGCGTGTGTGTGTGTGTGTGTGTGTGTGTTTGTGTGTGTGAGCAAAAACGAGAGCAGAAAATGGGCGTAGATGTCTGTATATATTTTAGCGATTGCATCGAAACAAAATCGGCGGAAAAGAACGAAGAGGCTAATAATTAGATAAGACGTGCGTTAGACAAGATTGTGACTAAAGATGCGATGAGATATCAATGACGTTTGTTAAAACAAACTTAACAAGCAGGATCAGGGAGAAATGACAGATTAAAAAGAAATGTGTAAAATCACCGATTGGATCTGTGCTTTTACTTGTATGTGCGAACGCGTGTGAGAATATCAGTTTATGAATGAAAACGTGATCATGTCTGCGCATGCGTATGCTGATATATGATGATGAACAGATGCGGACATGTAGCTTTGTGCAAATAAATACAAAATTGAGAACTTATGCTTTTTTTTTTTAATAGTAGTGTCTTATATAGAAAAGGATAAGATTAAAACAGAATAAAACATATTTACCAGATATCTCTAATTATATCAAAGTGTGTGTTTAACGATCACTATTTTCATTTTTGCTGAAATTATTTTTGTATTTTTTCTTTAAGAAAATAAAGAATTTAAAAACGTTTCCTAGTTTCTTCTTTTTTTGTATCGACGTGTGAAAACAAAAAAAAGGTTCTTTTATGTTTTATCATAAGATTTCGCTTCAATAAAGCCAATTCAATAGAAGTTGGTTTGTTATTAGAAACAGCTGTTAGAAACATTAGCTTTTGACAAAAATGGTTTACGTTCTTTTCCTTGTATGATTGAAAAAATATCTTGAAAATGCTACCATTAAATATATTTTTTACATTTTTGAAAAAGCAGAAAATATTTTAGAATTATCAAATACATACGATAAAAAAGCGCATATGTTATACAACAAATATTTATTTTTCAAGATCTTTCATTGTCAACGCACTATATTCGGTGGAGAATATTTATTACATTAATAGAATGTTATTCAGCGGTAATTTCAAATTCAAATTTAGCAAATAACTAAGTGTCAGACAAAACTGTATTGAACCACTTTCATAAACTACTGAGATTTTAATGGTTGTCATTAGTTAAAACTACAGACAACTCTTTATGAATAAATTTTGAATATATGTATATTTATAAATACAGAAAGAGAGAGAAAGAGATCGATAGTTATAGTTGGCTCTACATATTCAGTTGTCTTGAGTGTATTGAGCACTTTTTAAATAACCGTCTACTCTTTTACTGTTATATATATATATATATATATATATATATATATATATATATTGTAACTAAGTTGTTTTGTTCATGCATTTACTTTTATAAAGAGTGCTCGATACAAATGTAGAGCGCTATACTGTAATGGTTGTTACAATGTTTTTAAATTCATAGTATCACTACACAAACATTTTTCATGTTTCGAAGCCAGCCCATTATGTTTTTGGCTTCTTCCTCAGGTGATTTTTTAGAAATGAGAATCACCTGAGGAAGAAGCCAAAAACATAATGGGCTGGCTTCGAAATATGAAAAATGTTTGTGTAGTGATACTATGAATTTACAAATATTGTAACAACCATTACACTATATATATATATATATATATATATATATATATATATATATATATCACTTGAAGAAGAACAACATTGTTCTGAAACATGAAATATTTTGTGTAGTGATATAATGCTTTTATAAACCCTTGTAATAACAAAATTAGAATATATATATATATATATATATATATACGTGTGTGTGTGTGTGTGTGTGTGTGTGTGTGTGTGTGTGTGTGTGTGTGTGAACATTTTACAATTTCTATCAGTAGTCTGTTAAAAAAATGATATTCCAGCAATCAGAGTTCAATGTTTGACGAGGAATTATATCTATTGAATGTCAATTCTTGCCCAAAATCACATTTATGGGACACACAGTGAGGAACAAATTTATAGTCAATATTCTACCTAACAATCACAGTAGTGTTGGGGATCACCTCTTTTTGCACATAAGAATGAACTCGCCTGATGTGTACATATAATCCTGCCTATACGGAGAACGGCAGTGGTTGCCAGCTCGCTGGGACTACATCTCTCACTGTCAGCACTCTGCCTTCGGGTAGAGGGCGCTCTCTGCTTCCGAGCAGAGAGCAATAACCCAGTCGTGGTTCTGCCGAATGGTAGAAGCACGACTGGGGGAAAATAGACAGGTATTTTCTGGCCGGGCGATATAGCCCGGAAATCCCACTCATAAACTGACCATGTGTCACATGTTGCCCTTAGTGGGAGGAACAGCTAAATATAGTGGTTGTCAGAGAGTTAGTAATGAGTAAGTTGGTGCATATTAAGTTGGGGTGTTTTGGATATAGGCTCATTACCCGGACTTACTTCTTAACTACAAAACTGTATTTATTTTGTTTCTACTAATAGTATTCCTAGTATTCCTGAAATGACTAATCCGTGTTCCAGTTTATATATTTTTGTTCAATATAACTAACATTTTCTACCTCCATATCTGCTTTTGTTATTTAATATTCTGTGTGGTTTCTCAACAAGAATCCGCAACAGGTAGCCAATGCACTATGTTGGTAACTTACCAAGTTTGCTAAATGTCTGACATATAGGCATAGCTATAAGACCATCGATTAAATATCAATTTATGACATTTACATGTTAACAACAGCACTGCGATCGTGTCCCCATCTAATACTTGTATCATTGACGATATATATTTATCTTCTTAGTAATTACTTTCGTATAAATGAAATAATAAAAGCTTCGATAACACTTTTGCTCTATCACATTATTATCGAATATTCAAATTATCATTAAATATACCTACAGACTCACACGTACTCCAGATAAAACTCAAACATGATAACAAGCAGCTTCCATAAGTGATTACTCAACAATTGATAATCTACAATCGATTGGTCAAAAATCAATAAAATAACGTACAAAAAATCTTGGCTTTTCTTGATTATGAAAAAGGATGTAATTCTGTTGAAAGCTTATGGTTTTCAACTCATGCAAGCAAGATTAGACAAAGAAAGATTATGTAAACTATATACGATAAAAGGTCAATAAATAATTCGACTACACAACGGCACAAGTTAGATAAAGATACGAAAAAGAAAGTTTTTTTTTTCCGGAAAATGATTTGGAAAGGAAACAGAAGTAAACGTAAGCAGAATATTTCAAATTATCTATCATTTACTGTTTTATTAAAATTAAGTTAATTTAATATACAAATATATTGTAAATATTTCTTATTTACAAGAATATATGAGGTGTTTGGCACTTTCTACTGCAAAATCAAAAACGAGGAAATCATGTTGTCAACTTTTGAAATGTCATAGCTTTTTTTATTTATTTGAGAATGTTGTGGGGAGTTACCCACTTAATAATGGACTCTTCTTTGCCTATATTAACCGAGAGTTAATTACTCTCGAGGACAGAGCCGGGGCGACAGTTAAAGTGAATGAATGAGTTCCTAGCCTGTACCTGGCTTTCTCTTTTGTTATGATCCAAGTCGAGATTCTCAACCTCCCCAGTTTGTTTTGGTCCCTTTTTATCTCGACTGGTTCAGCCTTTGATTGTCCCATTCCATTAATTTTTTACCCCCTCCCCACTCCCTTAGCGAGTGCGCTTCTTGATTTCGCTGTTTGGCGGAATACAGCGGTCGCTCTTTTTTCTGGGATGGTCGGTTCTTACTAACATTGATTATTAATTTAGTTCAAAAATTTGTTGTATTTTTAGTTTATTTTTGGGTTCACCCCCTCCCATCATTTCATTTTTCATTAAATATTTTATAATATTGTACATATATTACATGTACATTTATTTTATATTGTATATAAATACATTTTTATTGTCATGGGTTATTTCCCCACTTTTTTAGGTGTCCCTTGTAAGTTTGTGGCATTGTGGTGTATGAAGGATTGGGAGTTGATGGATGGGTTCCCGTGGTGATTGTGCAAATTGTAATGAGTGAATGGGTTGTGATAGTGTTTAGCTAGGTATAAGATAGTTAAATGAGTACCAACCTCTTCCCCTCCCCTTTTTGGCGTTATGCCACAATTTTTGTATTTTTACAAAAATAAATTATCAGAGCCAGGGCGACAGAGACACTGGTTTCCACTACGACTTCATTTCTACTCAGCCTAGTCTGTCTGTCGGTCACTTTTAGCCAAGCTATTATTAATCTTTCTCTATGTATCTGTTTGTATCTCTTGCTGACGTAATATATGTTCTTGACCTACCATCGTGTTGACTCATTATTTTATGGTCCCATACTGGGTCCATATCAACTGGTGACGAAGATATGAGAATTCACGCAGGGAAGGAAAACCTTTTTCTTTGACCACTGTCGATATACCAACGAGCGACGAAGATATAAGAATTCACGCAAGAAAAGAAAACCTTTTTTTCTTTGACCACTATCGTCACATATCAACTAGCAACGTCGGAAATACGGAACTTGCGAACATCAACGGTCGAACGTGGATTTCAAGTACCAATGGAAAGCCCCTCCCCACATATAATCGGTCGAAAAAACGTGAAGTATCAAGAAAGAAAAAATATATACCCCATCTAAACCAACACGGAGTACACACACACACACACACACACACACACACACACACACACACACACACATATATATATATATATAGGAAGAATGTGGAGGAGTTTACTAAACAGAGTTATGCCAACTTCGAAATTTCGTGAAGACACCATTATGATGTTCTCACTTCTCAGGGCTTTTTGTTTAATCTATTAACGTTCTATCTCGATATCGAGCACTTTACAACGAAAAAATCTGCTTGCCAAAATATCGTTTTATCAGTTAAGGACAGAAAAAACAACAATCTTGGCACAAAGCATCAACACAGCTCAACACTGTGTGTGTGTGTGTGTGTGTGTGTGTGTGTGTGTGTGTGTGTGTGTGTGTGTGCGTGTAATGTTTTTACATCCACCGTTTGGACATCGAAGAGAAAGTCATCCAACGAAGCATTTATAAAATACTCAGAACAACCCAGTCTAAATTTTCGAAATATTCATGCAAATTATTAAAATTGTTTGCAGAACTTAGAGAAATAGAAAAATTAACATCCGAATTTTTTTAATTGGACTACTGCTTTCTCACATAAAATCCAATCGAAATTAAAAATGGACCATTTACGACAAAAAACAAAACTTGTCAACAACAACCAGATACACCCACAAACACACATACGCACACACACACACACACACACACACACACACACACACACACACACACTTACAGTATTTTCAATGTTAGTAGCGATAGAGCAATGACAGACTCACCACATCCCATTTGTCATATATATATATATATATATATATATTAGCAATATAGATATAGCCCGGCTTTGCTCGGGATTTTTAGTGGTTATGTTGAAATGGTAAGGTCAAGTGCTTATTCAAAAAGCTCCCGCATGAGGCTGTAAGTATTGGTTTTTGTTGTATTTGTAAAAGAGGATTCATGCTTACTCAATTTTGCCAATAAACGGGAATGATGTATGTACAACTGAAAGAACGTGGGTGGACGTTGCGGGAGCCTGTAATGTGATGCGATGACGTTGTGACGCAGGAGAAGTGGATGCATTATCCCTGCAACGTTGGAGGGATTGGCACCTTGTAGAAAACGTAAAACTGTTATGGCATATGATGAGGTCAGTCAGTTAAGTGCCATATGTGAAACACGCTTGGGCGATCATGTCTCGAAAGAGACATGACTAACTGGGCAGAAGATTATCCCGCAGTAGGTTGCCATTGCTTTCTGCGATAGACTGGTTGCCAGCCAAGGCTATAGAACCCAATCTGTCCTGTTATTTGACCCATAACTGGAAGGAAGAGACGGAGTAATACCTTTCCCAAGGGTATTTGCGCGTAAGTGAATGCAATACAAAAAAACACAATTTTTGTTGAAATACAACTGAGCGTTTCCGAGAAATAAACGATCGCAAAAAGCAACATTTTCCAATATTTTTTACCGCACTCTGCATATGCCAATTTAAATTTTCGTTCGCATCAGTTCTTGATATACTAATGATTAGATTTTTGTTGAGTTTGAGTGAAATTCGTAAAAGTGCGCAAAGGATCACCCAAAATTATCTTTGTCGTTGATTTTTGACGAACCCTGTACATTGATTCGAAAAATTTTAGTTTACATCAAAGATTCGGACTTTGATCTACAAGTTACCCGATTTGGTTGAATTCGCATAAGACGTCTCGGAGGAGAAGAGTTCGTAAATTCTAAGCGTTTTGGTGATTTCTGCCGTACACTGCAAATCAATTCGAAATTTTTTTGTGTACATCAAAGGTTCATGTCCTGATCAACAATTGAAATAATTTTGGTTGAAATCGGACCAAGGGTTTCGGAGGAGAAGGATTCGTTAGAGTGGACACACACACACACACACACACACACACACACACACACACACACACACACACACACACACACATCTATTTATATAGGCACCTCCACTCCATTTTTGATACCTAAGTTTAATTAAGTATTTCTTAGTCACAAAGGTCTTACTCGTTGACCTTTTAAGTAGGCGATGACAGCACCTATCAATCAATCTGGATGTATGGTGACCAAAAGATGACATAACCCAGTGTAGCATTTCGTAAAGGGAACAACTCTTAAATTTCGACTTTTTATTGATAAATCTCTTATAAGTTTATTAGTAAGAGAAAATGTGCAATTTAACATAATAAAAAAATTAGGAATTATTTTAAAAAACTTAATTTTACATGACTTTATTAAGTTTATGAATTTTCAATTTATAAATAAAGTTTATTTTTAATTAATTAATAACCGAAAACACTGAATAACTGGAAGAAATTTAAAAAGGTGTTTGAAACTTAATTAGCAAAGAGAAAAATGAAAACAATTCTTATAAAAATTCATTATTCATCGAAATTTTTTCTTATTCAGAATATGATATCCTAAAATTATATTATTTATAAAATCATTAAAACTTTATCTATATTAAAAATAGCATAGTTTTAATGCATTTTTTATTTTACTATTCGAAGTAGATTTTTGAAAAAATGGTCCCGTAATTTTAAAAAATTACATGATTTACGTTCCCCAATGAGTCCTACATTTAACAAATAAATAAAAAAATTGGTATGGATAATGTATTTCTGCAAATTTTATTCATTTAATTGAATGGGGGATAACAGATGTAAAAAATTATTTTTACCAAGATTTTCTAAAAATAATAATTGCATAAATAATTTCATTCATTTGTGAATAAGTCCTGAAAGATTCATTAAAATCAGACACTTAGTTGATTTTTTTCAAGAATTTTTAAATTAATGTGTCTTTCAACGCCAAAAAACGACTTGCGTAATATTACGTTTTGCTTAATAGTCACATTACGTAAACATAGCGTGAATCGCTGACGGAAAACAAAAGAATTTTAGCTGAAATTTCGAACGTGTTAGAATGAATTAAAAACTTTTTTCAAAATAATGACAACAAAATTTGATCATTCCTGATCAAATTGATAACATAAACATTTTGATAATAAAACAATGTTTTTATTAAGTTCAAACTTAAAAGTTCAAAAAGTTTTATTAAGTTCAAAATTAAGTTCAAGCTCTTTTAACATCATGCTACGCTGTTTTTTCAGCAGTTGTGTAGAGGTACATATATATATATATATATATATATATATATATATATATATATATATATATATATATATATATATAAATAAACTTATTTATAAATGGAACTTTGTTTGTATGTGTGTGTCTGTAGACTCCGAAACGGCTGAACCAATTTTCTTGAAAATTTACACAGTTGTACTATAAGCGTCTGTGGGTGTTCTTAGATAGGTTTTGTGTCGAGGTACCCCCGATAAATATCGAAAATCTATAATCGAAAAAATCGGGTTATAGAAGAAGTGGTCTGATTTTAATCAAATTTGATACACTCATAGACAAAGACATAATAAACGATATTCAGAAGTTTCAAATATTCTTTAGGCTGAGTCTGAGCTCCAGGACTATGGATTAGTTCTAAAGCTTTCATTACACCCGAGCAAAGCCGGGCTATACTGCTAGTATATATATATATATATATATATATATATATATATATATATATATATATAACTGTAAACAGTGTCTGTTTATTTATCTTTATCACGTCTCTATTATCCTGTTGATAAACGAAATATGAGTGTAGTAAAATACGAGGGGACATGAGTAGATCAATGTTCGTAGCACTGCCAAAGATGCAAGAGCGAATGAATACGAACTTCATTGAACAATCAAAATGATGAACTTTATAACTAAACTAACAATTATGATTCTAATGAATAGAGCTTTGGGCAAATTTGAACCGGAAATAAGGTAAGATCAATATGAATTTGTTCAAGACCTTGGAACAAGAAATGCAATTTCTGTAATCAGAATTCTATCTGAGCGAGGAATACAAGTTCAAAAAGCTCTATAGATATGTTTCATATATTACACAAATGCATTCGGTAAAGCATGCTGCATAGAACTCCTTCAAATGTTGGGAAATCTTGATCAACATGAAAACCATATTTGAAACCTGTATGGAGAGTAAATAGCTTTCTCGCGGATAGAGAATGAGTTAAATGAATAGACCCAAATTAGAAATCGAGGCTCGACAAGGATAGATTTTCTCGACCTGTACAGTGAGATGATTTTAAGAGGATTAGAAAATTTTTTTCGACAAACACGAAAGTTCTATGGAGAACTACAAAGAAACTGTTTTTGAATTTTGAGAAGACATAACAAGGAAAGAAAATATGCGGAATTTCACGCGTACGGAAGCTGAGTTAACGTTTGAGTAAATGGATTACAGAGGTTGTAAGGGAGCAAGAGTGACTTAGGTAACAAAAGATAGGAAATAGTGGAGAAATATAATCGCACACATCCTGAAGGTACAAGACAGACAAAGAAAGATAGAGGGATTAACATTTTCCCAATGTCAGCGGATTGAGGAGCATTTGTTAACAGAGGTTTCCCTTTTAAGTTTTCCCCTGGGAAGGAGTGCAGAGAAAACGTTAAATAGGATTAGTTTTATTATTCTCACTTGAATAAAATCCATTTTTTATCCAGATGATTCTATTAGTCTAATATAAGTGAAGTACTCCTCTCTTGCGATTTGTAAAAGTAGTTTGATTTGATTCTTACTCTCAGCCCCAACCCCAAAAAAAAGATGAAATGGCAAAGAATTTTTTAAAGTATCACAAATAAAAGGTGAAAAAGTAAACGGTAAATGTTCTAAAATTAATATTATTTTAAAAGAATGAGAAAGAAAGAATATAAAATCAATAAAAGAGAACTTTGGTAAAATATAAAATAAGGATACAAACAGATGTGTGAGTTGATTTTCATAAAAGTATCATAGCAAATTCAGTATTATAAAAAATGCCAAAATTGACGAGAATGATAAAAATAATACATTAAGTCAAATAAATTTTTCCACAAATGTAAATATGAAAACTATAATAAAAATGATAAAACTTACATATATCTTGAAATAAGAATGGTTGATATACATTCTTATATATGAGATATATTCTTAGAGAAACATTTGGTCAAAATAATTATGATAAAAAATGACGTAAAGAAACAAAAGTAAATACAGAAAAATAACAAAATAAAAAGCATAGATAAAAAATAAATGGCACAAAGATTCTTCCTGTTCTAACGTCTCCAATTTCATGTGGCATTTGTTCTTGTCATTGTTACATGATTCCCTCACGTTTTATTATTCCAGCGTAAATTTTCCTAAAGCTGAAGGTCCCCTGTTACCTTCAGATCTCATCCCAATGCGTGGCTCTTGACACTAAAAATAATCATTTTTGTCATACTGTAGAGTTTGTAACGACAAAAACTTGACTTTCGCTCGTTCAGCACTCATGAAAATGTCGATTCATTCTTAAGGGAATCAATATCACCCTGAGGAGCGCACAATACATCAGACGCGTTTGCATGGCCAATTGCAGATCATTTCTCCAAGTTACCTCTTTCCTTTTATCCGAAAGTTCTTAAAACTTTGTCAGAGAAGATATTTAAACAATAATTAACCGTGTATCAGCAACGTTATCTTCCGCATTATGTGCAGATAGATAGATAGATAGATAGATAGATAGATAGATAGATAGATAGATAGATAGATAGATAGATATGATTGTTATAATAGTAGCATACTGCAAATCAAAAGCTATCAAGTTTCGGTGTTCAATACATTATCATCAGGTAGTGTAAATCAGTGCCTGATGATGGTGTACTGAACACTGAAACCTAATAGCTTTTCAGTTGCAGTATGCTATTATTATAACAATTATAATAACTATATATCTAAAAATGCTATACTTTTGTATTGAGCACTTTTTTTTATAAAATGTAAATATTAAACTGTGGAATATATATCCATTAGTTCTCCAGCATTTACTTTTTTAAAAAGTGCTCAATACATCAAATATTGTAGCGCATGCCAGTGTTCACAATGGCATCTTTTTGCAGCTAATGTTTGACTGTTTTTATCGAAGTATGGAAAATAGCGACTGTCTCGTCAATCGACCCTAATCCTGGCATATCAGTAAACTTATATTTTAAAGGAATTTAAGTAAATAAACATAATCTACGTTCTTTTCTTTCATTATTTTTTATCAAGGTTATGATAATGAGTTCAGCTCTTCTGATGTTATTTATAACATCAGAAGAGCTGAACTCATTTGTTACTCGACAATCACTTTTAACGAATACAAATTCTGTATTTGCCTATATTTCTGATATGAGGTAGTATTTACACTATTTACATTATTCGGATTATTGTCCTCATCTTTGTGTCATTTGGACAACGTTTCGGTCGTTGTATTCTCCGGCCTTCTTCATAATAACTCGAACAGAGGTGGGGTTCAAGACATCCGTATATCGCAAGCCATTATTTACCGAACAATACTTCAACTTCAATTCCCACTACTTCTAATATATATAATGTACTACTTCCAGTACTGTGCAAAAGTATTAGGACAAGAACTATTTTATCTTTTATGGGGCATATTGACAGAAAATAAACAATTTAATTAAAGTAATTTTATTTGACTTACTCAACAAATGCTTTAACAAGAAAAAATAATTTGTTACAAAATAAATTTAATATTTAGTATAATAGCCTTTTTGCGTTGATCACAGCCTTCATTCTTTCAGGCATTGACATCACAAGCTTCTTCAATATATCTAATGCTATCTCCTGCCAAGCAGCGTGTATTTTTCCAAAAGTGTGTCTGGCGAAGTAACATTAGATTTATCATTTTTTTATCGAAAATATCCCATAGATGTTTAATAGAGCAGTTTCAAAATAACTTGTTTAATAGAAAATAGAAAAAATTAAATATAACTTACCTTTAATACATTTTTTACAACTAGTTTTAAATAATCAATATTTATTAGCAATTTACTTGGCTTTTCATCCTGTATTTGAATTTAAGTGAGGTTTTTAGGAAAATCACCCCTGTCCTAATACCGGTAGTGTGCAAAAGTATTAGGACAAGGGTGATTTTAAACTTTATTTTGATGCCTCATAAAAGATAAAAAAAAAGTTCTTGTCCTAATACTTTTGTACAGTACAATATATATATATATATTAGAAATAGTACAAAACCAATGGGTTAGCAGTCTACTGCTTGTAGTGATTTACTTTATTAAGAGAGCTCAATACTTAGTAGGCAATTATATACGGCAATATTTCTATTATAAATTTATAATAAAAACATAGATGACTGCAACACAAGAGCTGTTGTGTGTTGTGTTTCTGTACTATCTTATTAGCACCTCTGCCAACCTCTGCCTGACGAGGTGCTAATAAGATAGTATCGAAACACAACGGCTCTTGTGCTGCAATCATCTATGTTTTTATTATAACCTTTATATATATACTAGCAGTATAGCTCGGCGTTGATCGGGTGTAATGAAAGCTTTAAAACTAATCCATGATTCTGGAGCTCAGACTCTTTGGACGTTGGCACGAAAGACTAAAAAGCAATAGTTGTTTCCAGTTAAAGCGAAACCGTAGATTGAAAGAAAAATGAATGGATGTAAGTCAAATTTTGATTTCCTAGTATCGATATCAAATAAGTTTTTTTTCGTCGTAAACTGAATTTTGAAGGCTTCTGAGTAAATGGTATCATGGCTGAAACTAAGAACTACAATTACACCTACTTAGAGTCAAACCAAAGCAAAAACTAAAATAAAAGGGCTGAAAAAATACAGTCATACAGGCAGATAAACAGACACACACACAAATATCTTGCCTTTTATATATATATATATATATATATATATATATATATATATATATATATATTATCGATTTTTTGCACTATTGTAAGAACTACAACCTTGAAACTTCTGAATATTGTTTTTTATGTCTTTGTCTATGAGTGTATCAAACTTCTTCTATAACGTGATTTTTTTCGATTATCAATTATCGATTTTCGATATTTATCGGGGGTACCTCGACACAAAACCTATCTAAGAACACTCACAGACACTTATAGTACAACTGTGTAAATTTTCAAGAAAATCGGTTCAGTCGTTTCGGAGTCTATAGGTAACGGACACACACACACATATATACACGCACACACACACAAAGTTCCATTTATAAATAAGTTTAGATTATATATATATATATATATATATATATATATATATATATATATATAATATTTTTTGTATATTTTGTTATCTGATTATATTGTTTTTTGTTATTTTTATATATGTTATATTTTATTCATAAACAAAAACAATGAATTGATGAACACATGCTGCCATATAAAATTATCATAGATTCCCTGATGCATTTGTTTCTTTCTTTCACGCGGCCATGCTTTCTGCCTTTCTTTTCCCCGCAAATATTTATTATCAATAATAATTATGAATTATCCCATTTTTAATTCATCTTCCAGAATTTTATTTTTTTTTAAATTCTTATATATATATATATATATATATATAATTTTATCTTTTTCATCTTCATGTAATTTTTATTTGTTCATATTATACTCTTTATAAATTTAAAAATAGTAACCTATCATTGAAAAATTTAATTTCAACGAACATCAAGTGAACTTAAGTTAAAATACCTGAAACAGTCAGTTTGAAATCTACACTTGTTGATTGCGTAGTGCATGAAACTTCTAGTCGTGCCACCGACGTAGGATAATATGTATATTTGTTAATATATATACATATGAATTACGATAAATAACAGATCAAATATGGCTCGGAATCTGACAGAATGATAAGATAAAGAACAAATAAGTTTAGCAATATTTCATTTTTATTAAAGCGTCATTTGTGCTGTTTAATATTCATTGGATAATCAGGTTTCACGTGCAATCGACTTGTTAAACAAACATTAGTATAATTTATCCTTTCGAAGTTCCAAGAAATTAACAGGTTCCAAGCCTACCTGAAAAACTGTAAATATTGCTTTATTTCAAATGTATAGTAATTCTACTTTGTCAATGTGTGACTCAGATGATAGACGTTGTATTTGGTAGTTTTTCGCATGTTGATTTTGGAGCGTTTTTATGTACATTCCGTTTGTTTTAGATAAACATACGTTTTTAAGAATTGACTCAGTAAAGGTTGGCGTGGTGATATAATGTTTTAACGTGTGTTTATAGTTGACAGAGAGTATATTTTAGAGCGTGACTGAGATTAAAGGGAAGCAACTGATGACAATCCCGAAACAGGACTTCGCAGACTGTTTTGAAAAATGGAAGTGACGCTGGAATGAGCGCACGAAGTACCAAGAATAGTGGTTTGAAGGAGGTTATGGTGTCATTGGCCAAGATAGACTATTAGTTTCGTTAATATTATGTGACGAAATCATTTCCAAACAGAAAAAAATGTGTACAATATTCGCCTCTTTTGAATGAATTCACAAACACAGATTTGCATTTAGACCGCACAAAGAAATAATCTGAAACTAAACCATATTGGCATCAAGCATTTTTCGCATTTAAAAATACGGGAACAAAATGGGGACGTGGAATGTAATAAACTGACAGAGATTCTTAGTCCACATATGTGTAAAATTACGTGGAAGAAGTGAAAATGGCGACCGATCCGAATGACGTGGGTAATCACTTACGGAAGTACGTAACCCCTTCTTGAGGAAATCGACTGAGTGGAAGGAGGAAGAGGGATATAAATGATCGTTTAATTGACATGAAACTAGAAGACACTTTTAACAAGCAACCAGCCCCGTCAATTCCTATTGTCGACGTGGGTTTGGTAAAACAACAATCGACACGAAGAGGCGGGTAAAGGACCACGAAAAAAGGAGGACAAGCTTCACTTAAGGCGATTAAAGAGATGGTTTGACAAAAATGGCTTCCGAAAGACCGAGACAAGACTGAATACAGTGTCACTGATGAGGGGTAGCGGAAATGTGTTGTCAACTGGCAATGGTGTACAGGAAAGAAAAATGTTGCAGGGCATCCTTCTGTTGATAAAATCGAGTTGGAGGAAGATTGGGCGGCAGAAATCATGTGTAAGTCAGATCACTTCGGAAAATTTACCAGTGTACGTCATCCTTGAACATGTCATTATTTATGCTACTTGAGCATTACAAATTGCAATATCACAGGAGGAAGAAAATGGTGTTATGATTTCTTGGTTTGATTTAAATTAGAATTTTCTTTCAAAGAGTTTTGCCAACCTGCTATTTAAGCTACATTACAGTAGGCATTCTATTTCTCTCGAGTTTCCATTTGCAGATATTTTATTTAGTCAGTTAAGTTCCATACGTGATACCTGCTTGGGAGATCATGTCTCGAAAGAGATATGACTGACTGGGCTGAAATTTTTTCCGCAGTAGGTTGCCATTGCTTTCTGCGGTAGACTGGTTTCCAACCAATGCTATAAAACCCATTTAACCCATAGCTGGAGGGAGAAGCGACAGATTCATACATTTCCCAAGATTATTTGCGCATAATTGAATGCAACGATTTCAACTGGAATTCGAACTCGACTCTCCGATTTCTACTGCCGATATCCACTGCACAACAACGCACATTCGCGGGTATTTTACTAATGTTATTAATAACAATGCAATTGGAGAAACAATTTTATTGAATTTTTATTGCAATTTTAAGCAATGATATCTTGAATATCTAATTTTGTTTAAACATTTTACCAATTGCTAATGATAAAGCTTGGTTTAGTACAAATATAGTACAAATATAGTACAAGGCCAAATATAGTACAAGGCCAAATAGAGGAAGGAAAATTCCAACTTTACTTTCCTTGACACTCAGCATTCGATGTCATGACGTTTATCATGGCTCGAACAAATATCAGCAGCGGTGAGAAATGCAGAAGTAACTGTATTAGAAGTCAGTCCTAATTAACAAGATTAACCCAGTTTCGTATTGTATACTCAGTGAGGATCAAATTCATCACCCTAATGAACTGGCACGACTAATGAACTAGCTGAGCATTATACTATTGAGAGGCGTCCATTAACGCTTACATCTCTCTCTCTCTCTCTCTCTCTCTCTCTCTCTCTCGCTCTCTCTTGAACTGGCTTATTAAGAATAAGAGTGACTATAATTACAATTATAGAGACATTTTAACCCGATCCCACAGCCCATTTAAGCACAAAAAGTGATCCGTTACAAAAATGTGCCAGAAAACAGGTCCCATTTCATGATAAGATTTCTATAAAAAGTGCATATTATAGGAGTATTTGAAGAAAAAAGCTGTTTGTTAAGCTTATCGATACAGACAGAGAAACTAAAAAATCCCAGTATGGCCACACAGTAGATAAATATAAACACTTACAAGAATACGATGATTTCCATTTATCTAATGAAAATGGAATACGATTCATTTTATAAAAGAAACTTTATAAAAAGTGGTGACATATTCTGCGTATATTTCATTATACTTTCTGTGAAGCATTAAAACGAAAGTAAAATCTCATGTTTGTTGTTGTTGTTGTTGTTGTTGCTGTTCTTTTATTTTCATCACCAAATTAATTATTATTCTTAGCTTGGTAACCGTTTTTGTTTATTCTTTCATTTCAACCTGTCAAGAAAACATTTTGTGAAATTATATACCATGGTGTCTCAAGATAATAATGGATAACAGTCAAAGAATGTAGAGGCTAAGAAGCAACTCCTATTTTTGTTATATACTATGACCAATCAGAAAGATAATGTTTTTGTATATGTGTTTGATGGTTTATGTCGATAAACAAAATCCGATTAACTTGAGGCTGAAATATTTACAAATTCAGTTTAAGAGGTGGAATTTAGAGCCCAGACGACCAACTTGGGACCCATATGGGATACATATTTTTTTCTATTAAAATAAGCAACAGGAAATCACAATAAAACATTCTAGAAAAATTGGATCAAAACGACAGTAGAATTTAGATTACATTTTTATATTTCTCAACCAATCAGCTAAAAACTTAGAATAAGAACATTCTAGGAAAATAGGATCGGAAGTAAATTAACACAAAAATATTTAGGCCCCAAAACAAAATAGTAAAATAATAAATCTGATTGGTCAATAAATGTTTTCACACCCTAATGTTAGGTAGATTCGTTGATCCCCTATTAATGTATATAATACACACAGTTAGAAAAAAAGGTCAGTCACCAAGCTAGCCATTAAGTCCGCATGCCACCGATACTTTGCCCGGCCAAGTCATTTCTTCCACGCCAAAGTTCATGACCTAGCTCCGAGGACCTTGAAAAGAAAAAACCGACGAACTTTCTTTCAGCAACGCGACACACTGTCGCCACCTGAAATGAACGTAAGTAGGAAAGACTTATTTACGGACTCTGCTAATGTAAACTTATACACATCTTTGAACAAATTTAACTTCTTGCCAAGCTTTATTTCCCAAAAGGCAATTTTCGCATCATGTATTTTATTTGTTTCCACGTACCATTTTATTTTTCACATAATAAATTGTTTGTTGTTTAATGTCTGTTGTGAATTATTCCTTTCACTTTGCGCGATTGTAAAACAGAGTGTTGTATTTGTGGGGGAAATAATCTAGAGAGCCAGACCTGTAAAATACGGAAGCACATACAACCCAGCAAATACCAAATCCCCCACACCCATTCTTTCTACACCTTACTTCCTCCATTTGATCTTAGAAAGCTTAACTCAGCTTTTAAAAAGATAGACATTTTATGAGTTGTTTATTCGTTAGATAGATAGATAGATAGATAGATAGATAGATAGATAGATAGATATATAGATAGATAGATAGATAGATAGATAGATAGATAGATAGATAGATAGATAGATTTTGGTCCAACCCAGAAGGATTTTCTTTTTTTAAATATGAAGTTTGGCCATTTGTCCAGGCTTTGACAAGTGTGTTTGGCTGGGAACGTTTCAGTACCTCTTAGTATACATACATACACACATACATACATAAACACACACACACACACACACACACACACACATATATATATATATATATATATATATAATGTTATATATACTGTTAATCTCACAATATAATCGCACATGGAAACTAACAGACAAGTGTCGTATCTTTCCCAGATGACTTGGGTGTTCACAAGTAGTACAACGCAATTATTTTAATAAGACATTATTGTGTAGCTAATTACAAACCTAATAGTCTGATTGACTATTCTTTTCTCTTTCCCATGAATCTCTTTGCAAGAATTAGAGTATTTCTCAAGAAAAATGCAAGCTCATGCTCACGAATTCCAATTCAACGAATGCATAATTTAAAATTTTGATTTTCTAGGACAGCTATTCCAAAACTTTTTTCCCCCTACAGTTAGTCTTTGACCAAAATAAGCTTAGAACATATTGAGAAACAAGTTTTTTCCAATTATCAATTTCCCTTAAACTTGTACCGCGTCGCTAATTTTGAAATTTCGCAATTATTATGTGGATAAATTGCGAAAAAATGTTCAGGCCATTTAAACCTAATCATGAACAAGTTCAGATCTTTACCAAAATGAATCATTAAACAATCTGGAACTCTAAGTACACTTGGAACATGCAAAATCATCATCATTATTGTTATCATTATTAAGAAGAAGAAGAAGAAGAAGAAGAAGAAGAAGAAGAAGATAATGATGATGATGTGTAAACCTATCCAGTAACCCACGGTAGCAGGCAATTTTTAGCAATGAATATTTGAAGAAAACAACAGTGAGAGACTTCCTGTATTAAATGCAGATTAATAAGTTGAGCCAATGTATTTTGTTTTTTTTTTTGTTTTGTTTTGTTTTTTGTTTATTTTGTTTTGCTTTGTATTTAGTTTTGTTTTCGTTTTTGTTTTGTTTTTTTGTTTTTTAATGCGTTTTGATAATTCCGCAAAATACGATTTGTGTATCTTTCTGACAACCTGCTCAGTCACTGTTGTATCACTCCGTCTTCTTGATAAATTTGAAAAATGAAAAAAGAAAAAGATCCGAAAACATGTCATTTTTTTTTTTTTTTTTTACCGAAAAGAAAAAATATGAGCAATGTATAGTGTACAAACTATGAAAGCTATTTGAATGATTGAACTGTTAAAATTATAACGGGTGTGGTTAGAGAAGAAGAGTTTAAGTGAGTTGTGGAGAAGAGAAGAAAAATTAATTTTTTTAATTGTTTTTTTATTTTTCATTCATAAAGAGGTTCTTCAAAACAGAGGAAAGATGCGGCGCGTGGGGGAATGTAGGGGCGGTAAAATGAAAAAATATCGGAAGGGTTTGAAAACAGGGAAGGAGGTTGAGGGGGTAACAAAAAAGCTGGTAATTTGCCGGATTTATCATTTGTTCGACTACATTAAGGATAACAGGTCAACACAATTATTTTCTATTTTGTTTCATTCGAAAAGATTTTGTTAGCCATTTTGTGAAAAAATAGCGGGCTCGTTTGACAAAAAAATAGGAGCCGCTTATTTATTTATTCAATCACTTGAGAGTGATGAATGAAGAGGGTCGGGGGTATTAAATTTCGAAGGAAGACGGAAAACGTCTTCCTCCCAAATTGAAGGAACTGCGCCCGTCTTCTAACAACACTAAAGAATTCGTATTATAAAATATTTTATACCAATGCATTTATTGCGTTTTGACAAATCAGCCAATTAATTTTAATAGATGCTATTTTTCCACTTTGTTTCATGAGGGAAAATAAAAGGGGAGATGTCTCAGTTTTCAAGCCGCTATTTCAAAAACAAATTCGTAAAAATAAAATAAAAATTAAAACATATAATAACTAAAACAAGGAAGAGAGAGAGAGAGAGAGAGAGAGAGAGAGAGAGAGTTATAAGGAAAGAGAGAGATAGAAGAAAAGAGAGAGAAGGGAAGCATGTTGTTACTGTTGATATAATTTCCACTTACTTTTTCATCCTTCTATTCGTTTCCCATTGCAGAGATGGAGGGGGTTATATTTTTTTTTCTTTTAGCAGACGATAAAAGAAAGAAAAAATATTCCGTGTTAAAAAAAATGAGCCTCACATGTTTTTGAAATTATTTGTATCATAAACGAATTGAATGATAGCGAAGATGACTCAAATATGAAAATGTAATCAGGTAATAATTGTTTGGTCTGTGAAAAAAATCATAAAACATATTTACGAGTGTGATAAAACGACTACTATTAATAAACATCAGTGGGACGTTATTCAAATCAAAGTGTAGATGGGTTTTAGAATGAAATAAATAGGTTCAGTTTTACGTTTGTCAGACATTCCATAGAGAATTTATTGTGTATTTAATGAATTTTTCCTTGTCTCCTTTCTGTATTGACAATCAGGACGCCTTGCTCGAATATCCTTTTCTCTTTTTTAAATAAATTGCAATAATTTTAATTTACCCCTATGACCGTTTTACTAATATACAAGTTTGTCCTATTTAGCAATGTTATTGTATTTCAATATACGTGTGTGTGTGTGTGTGTGTGTGTGTGTGTGTGTGTGTGTGAATTAAAAACCATTTGAATTTAAAATTGAACATAGTGTGCTGCATAGTTATTTGACAAATCTATTCAGTGTGTGCTTAAAAGAGTTAGCTGGATATGCCTACAATCTGGTGGACTAATAAACAACAGTGAAACTGTTTCTCAGTTTTTAACTTCACCTACAGAAGGTCACTCGTGACCGGAAGTTGAGATATAACTCACAACTGAACACTTAGAATTTATGATACTACTAAACTCCCAATCGTCTTTGTTATAAATATTTTACAAAACTTCACTTTATATACAGGCTGATTAAAAATTAACTCCCTATTTTATGTATGATGAACTTGTCGCGTTCACTAAAATAGCGAATACAATAAAACAATTTAAAACATACCTACAAAATATTTATAAACCAATAATACTCAATCAAGTGCTTACATCTAAAAACACACCAATTAAATTAAAACCATAAAATACAAATCAGAAAAGGTGATTTAGCTAGATACAAACTAAATATCGCACGGACGTAGTTGTAGATATAACACATGCCTTTTTAGGGATAATTAAGAATAAATAAAATACAATAATTTTGGAACCAATTTCTTAGAAAAAAGTTATAATTATCACTAAGTTCAGACCCAAAAAAAGAGAACCACAAATACCATTAAGGTCCACGTCACTCTAGTTGCTGATATTCAAGACCTCATTCAGCAGCACTGACCAAACTACAAAGAGACCGCTTCAGACTATAGCGCCACCGTCCACAGTAAGAACTAAATTCTACCTATCTCCTTTATACACGCTACTACTACGAATGTCTACGGCTATATCGTGTTGAATACACCGGTTCCCGTCCAAACACCGAAGTTAAGCAACATCGAGCCTGGTCAGTACTTAAATGGGTGACCATTTGGGAATACCAGGTGCTGTAAACGTAAGGACCAAGAATGGTCCCCCGGTCCTCCAGGTTTGGGAGTTGGGTGCAGGGCTAACAACGCTGCCCCGTAAAAAAAAGTCTGTTACAGAAACAGCAACAAAAAGTTGCTGCCCTATGCACCATCTGGATGTGATGGATAAATGATGATGACTACTACGAATGCATACACATACTGACTCTTTCATAGAAACACATGTAAACACATTTCATTGTTCTCACATACGTACGCAATACAGTTTATATTCTATCAAAGAACACTACAAGCAACCAAAAAATGACATTATTCATTTAATATATTTAACCGACTTCTTGTATTTTTGTAGTTATATAAAATAAATGTTATTTGTTAATACTGCGTTGTCTTTACTTACTTAATTCTATTCTTTCCTTGAAAGTCGTGGGACTATTCTAGGTACTTCCACTAAATCGCTGAAAAAACAGCATAGTATGAAGAAAAAAGACCCCAAACCTAATACAAACTTTTTCCATCAAATGTTTGTTGTGTTGCTTGGTTTTGGTATAATTAGAAGATAACACAAACTTGAATTAATGATGTTTATTTTTGGTATAAAACTTTAGGTTTTTACATCAAGTTACAACCTTTAAATTTTGTGTGGATACAGGAGCAGACTCTTCACTGTGGGATGCTAGTAGTAAATGAGCCTATCCCTTCTGGGCTCTAGTGGTCAACTGACTAGCCTCTTCCCCTTTTCATGTCTCCTACAAAAACTACTGTCCTTAACTCCTACTTCTTACTCCTACTTCTTACTCCTACTCTTACTCCTACTCCTACCAAAAGAAACGGTTCCTTATTTTGCCGCCCAGTTTTGAATTCTTGGCGTCAGTGTGTCTACCTTTTTCTATTTTTAGAACACTCGCCATTTTATAAACCATACCAGAAGTTCCCACTTTAGAACGTAGTGTACTAATAATAATAGTACTCGTTATATTTCTTCCAGGAAACTTTTCGACCTGAACGAGATTTTGTATTTATCATGGAAGAATCTTCTTTTTTATTTCTTGTATTTATTTCTTGTTCTGAATCACTAAGCGTTTTATTTTTATTCATCTTTTCTTCTACTTCTTTTTCTACTATTTGTTTGTGTACTTCTATATATGGTTTCAACCTGTCCACATAAACTTGAGTATCCATATCATTATTTATCTTAACCAGAAAATATTTAGGTGTTCGCTGAAGGACTGTGTAGGGACCTGAATAGGGTGCCTCCAATGGTCTTCGAACATGATCCACTCTAATCCAAACTTTATCACAAGTTTGAAGTTTTTCTGGGACATAAGATTTTGTGGACTCTTTTGGTGAAGTCTCTCACATCAATTTGTGACATGGTTTTATGTAAATCTCGTGTGAACTTTTGAGTTATAGCCTCCTCGCTTGTGCTATCTATTAGTAGCTGTGGTAGCAAACATTGTGTGCCTGTAACGGCTTAAAAAGGAGAAAAATCAGAGCTATTGGGCATACTGCGAATCCCAAGAAGTACTATTGGAAGAGCTGAGAGCCAGGACTCTTTTCGTGCTATAATAGCAGTTTTAATGGTCCTGTGCATTCTCTCAATCAAGCCATTATATTGAGGATGATAAGCTGTCGTACGTAGTCTATAAAAACCAATTATTTTTGCTACTTCACTAAACAACTCACTTTCAAATTTTCGGCCTCTGTCGGTTATAACATGCAGTGGGACACCCCAACGTGTGACCCACGTGTTTATAAAAGCCTCAGCTACACTAGCTGCAGTGATTTCGCTGATGGGTTGTGCTTCTACCCAACGAGTTGTGCGGTCAATACATGTGAGGATATATCTATACGGGCTGATGTAACTGCTATTTGGGCTTTTTTGCTGGTGGGAGTGGTCCTACTATATCTATGTGGATTGTGTGAAATCTAGCTGATGGTATTTCTAATGTCTGTATAGGTGATTTTGTATGTTTATAGACCTTTGCTTGTTAGCAGGCTGTGCATGATGCACAAATGTCTTTGATTTATCCATGTTTGGTCAGTAATATCTAGCTTTAGTCATCTTAATGAATGATTTAATGCCAGGGTGATTTATGGAATGGATACTATAGAATATGGACTCACACAATTTAGATGGAACAAAAGGTCTGGGGTCTGGTTGATAAGTCACACCATATAAATTGGTTATCTCCAGGTGTGGTGAATTTTTTAAGTCCTGAAAAGATTGAATTTCTGAATCTTATGCCTGTGCTTCTGCAAGTGCAGGTAAATCACACGCATCTATTTGTACAGCAAGAGTTAGTCGGGATAGACAATCAGCAACTATATTCTGACTACCTTTTACATGTCTGTTGTAGAGGTGAGGACCTCAAATTCGTTGATTAGAAGGGGGATTGAGGGTTTGCTATTGTTTGCAAAGCCTCCAGTAGTCTTTGGAACCGAACTTCCGGGATGCTGCTGCTTCATTTTGGCTGCAAACAGCAGCTTAACTTCTTTAAGTATCCTCTTGCACTCATTGCAAGCAGAAGCAAAGAGGCGCCTGTTATGGTCCGACGAGGGACTCCGATAAAGTCGGAAGAAATGATTTCGATGGGCGATGGCGGCCGAGTAAGCGGGGAACCAGGGGGACGAGGGAGGTTTAAGTCTCAACTTCCTGACTGGGATGAAAGCATCGATGCCAGCCAAACAAGAGACCTCAGCCGCACAATCCTCAACGGGAAGACTAAAGACTTTGTTCCAGGTTACGTCACAGAGGAAATCACGGAATGAGTTCCAAGCGGCTCCTTGGTAGCAGTAAGATATTCTGCTAGTCTGAGGTTCTTGGGTGGAATGGGTGATAAACGAGATGTTAACGGAAACCACTGCATTGTCAGAGTTTCCGAGGGGGCAGAGTTGCTTGACATTGCAAGAGTCAGAGATGGAAGTAAAATAAAGATCTAGCAGTGAGTCAGGTTCGTTAGGGTTATGAAAGAAACACGTGGGGAACTCCACCACTTGCGTAAGGGATTGAGTGATTGAGAATTTCATTGTGTGGACACCAGCAAGATCTGTGACAGAGTTTTCCAGCCACTTGGCGTGGTGGGCGTTAAAGTCGCCAAGCACAAATATATGGGCAGACGGTTGAGAGGAAATGGCCTTGTCAATATTATTGGAGATGCTGTCAAGAATGGAACAGTCAGGAGATGAGGAGGAGCGGTGGAGGAAGAAGAGATAACTAACTGAGTTTAGTAGGGGGAGACGGAAACATAGATGAGAATGATCTAGGGATTCAAGAGAGATCACCCTAGCTAGAGGGAGGTGTTCACTGACGTAGACACCAAACCCATGCATGTGGACTTTGGAGTCCTTCCTGAAGAGAGAAAGGTAACCAGAGACGTGGAATTTAAAAGAGAGGATAGAAGGATCAAGGTTAGTTTTGCAGAGGGCCAGGATGTCAGATGAGTTGACTAGGAGGAAGGATTTGATACGGTAAAAGTTGGTGCGTATACCTCGTATGTTAGTAAAGAAGATGTTGATGGTTTTGGGTGTTTTAGGTTAGCTGGTTTAGATTTGCTATTATGATAGTGTGTATTCATGAAAGTTTTATTAGGAGATAGGCATAGAGTCAGTCGGTCGCTGTCAGCAGCATGTGTGGGAGGGAAACTGGCGCAGTCTGCAGCATAATGTGACCTTAGGGTGGCCCACCTGATGTTCATGCAGGGACACACATCCATGCGCAACATGGCACTACATATAACCCCGATATTATTCAACTGTTGATCAGAGCAGTCTCTCATGACGCTACGCACGAATTCGGACTCCTAACTATCAGTCGAAAGCAGCAACAAGGAAACTGCCAACCTGGTACCCTCAGAATGAAGAGACGTTGCCCCCATCCACAAACACTGCAAAAAGCTTGCAACAGCACTAGGACTAGAACCAGAGGAAAGAAAAGAAACCGGGAACCACTTCCTAAATAGGAAACAAGGTGCGCGCCTCTACTCCTGTCCAAAAGAAGAGGGAGGTGTGTGAACCGAGCGATAGAACGGTCTATCTACTCCAATTTAAAAAAAAAGAAAAAAAAATTAACTCAGTTTTAACTTAGTATAAGTCGAAAGAAGTCTTCTAAGCCATTAGTTTGGCAGTACCCCACTCCCACAAAGAAAACACAAGATAAACGAAAAGCCTTTCAAAGTGCTGACTCATTTTTTTAAATAAAAAAAATATATAACCACCGCTATGAAAAGGACAAAATATAAAATGTGTTGTACAGTAGATAAATAAAATACATTCCTAAAATTAAGCAAGCAACTAAAAGAAAATAATAAATTAATTCATTTATGAGTTCCCAAATTTAAGCAAGCAACCAAAACAAATGACAAAAAATTATCAGACACGCTTACCAGTTTCCCAGAACTAAAAGTGAGTGAACACGGGAAAATATTCTGCCCAGTCATTCATGTCTCTTTCGAGACATGATAGCCTATCACGTATGGCACATAACTAACTGATACAAACTGTGCTGAGATTTCTATCTTTTTACCTGCTATTTTCCAGGATCATTCTATTTATTACTAGTTGATCATTGCAACCATATTGGTCTTTGATATCCCTTCTGTCCAAAAGGATGGATGTTATTTTAATCAAGAAAAGAGTAAAAGAATTTCGTCAAGTCAGACGTGATCAATTGATATGTGGTGGATAAACGTGTTATTGGTTTATAATTTTTTGGATCATCTCTTTCACGTGTTTTTGATAGGATATATGTAGTACCTTCAGTGATCCATGCTGAAGTTTCATTATGGCTATTGATAAAGCTTGTGCGAGAGTTTATATATTGATGACAGGTGACACAGGCAAAAGTTGGATACCTTGTCATTCCCTAAAGATTTCCATTTTACCTAACATTATTCTTGTTTATATTTTTTCATTCTTGTACAGGTTTATCCGTCATTCTTTCTTGTTCTCGTTTGATTCACTCTGTATTTGGATTATATCCTCCCAAAATGTTTTCCCTTCTTCAATCGATGGTGGCTTTTCGACATCTATAATCGCTTTCCTAATTTCCGCCTAAATCCTCTTAATCCTCTTTTGGAATATCTTATTTTGTCGACAGAAGCTACAACGCTTTTCATATCATCTTTGTGTCTTTAATTGCGGGATCTGTTTATGCATTTTCTTGATTGCTGAAATTTAATTTATTGCTTTAATTTTACATTTCCACTTATTTTTTCTTGCTTTTCCGTGTTGATACATTTGAATTTCTTGAAATGACATCTAGTATCGATAATTCACATCTGATTTTCTCAATTTCTCGCTTTTATTTTGCCTTCCAAGTGGGCTTTTTTTATCCGTTCTTTAACCTTTTATTTCTCTTGGAATTAAATTTTTCAGTAGCTGCTAAAGCTGTTGCATATTTTTTTTAATCGTATCACACCGAGCAAGGCGGTAATGCCACTGATGTGCAGGGGACTACATAAGAGTAAAAAGATTAAGTAGAAGAGAGTGAAGAGGAAGACGAACCAGTTAGTAAGGAGCAAGAGAAGGATGGGAATACAGGGGTGATGACAATTGCAAAGGTGAAGAGAAAAGAAACGATATACGACGGAGTGGTGAAGAAAGAACTAGAGTCAAGTGGTTAAGAGATGAGTATTGACATTGCATTTAAATTCCTGGAAGTTGTAGCCGTCAGGAAAGCAAAAATATGGAAGCGAGTTCCACAGGCGGGAAGTGCGAGAGAAGAAGCTGAAGGAGTAGAATTGTCGTCTGCATTTGGTTAATCTAACTGTGAATGTGAATGGGTGGGACCCAGTTGCCAATCTGGTTGCACGAGTAAACACCTGTTGCAGAGGCACCTGTGACTTAAGTTCGTTGGAGCAGAAGCCATGAAAGTATTTATAGAACAGACAAAGGGAGGCCACATCTCGTCGGTGGGGAAGTGGCTGTAGTCGAGCCGCCAAGTCGGTACCTATCACATTACTGATTCTCCTTTGGAGCCTGTCGAGAACACTGAGATGAACAGCAGGGGCGCCTGACCATATATGGCAGCAGTATTCCATGCACGGACGAATGGTTGATTCGTATATATGCAGGATGGATTCAGGCAGGAAAAACATCCTGGCCCGACACAGTGACCCAACCTTCTTAGCAGTGGTATATGACATTATTTACTTCTGGGGTGTTTTATAGTAGTCTGTCTGTTAACAATGTTTGCAATGCAGCGTTATACGTTCGCACAGTATGTCTATTGGACTTCGCTATATGAATTTTTGAAAGTCAGTCTCTTTCTGACATTTGTGTTCGTGTTACTTTGCTGATTATTTAAAAGATGTGGTTTTTGGCTTCAGTGATTTTAACTTCGTTGTTTTCAAGGAATTCTGTTCTAATGTCTTTTGACTCATCTTCATCGGTGACAGAATCTGAATAAGTGCAATTGTTTATGTCGCAGTTAGATTCTTCCGTTTTATTTCCTTAGAGATTATTGTTTCACATCTCATTTATTTTTGTTTGTACCTCATCCTTTGTCAAATTATCTGTTTGCCTGATTTTGAGGTGGGGTTATGTCTGATTGTCTGATTGCTTTATATTTAGTTTTATTTTATCTACTTTTGTATTTGAGAGTCTTATTTTGCATGATGTCCCTGTAGACATTGTCAAGCATATATGGGTTGAGATAGGGTTTTATTTTAGTTCCTACCATATCTCTTCATATGTTGTATGTCTAAGCGGTGATATTCTGTTGTGGATTTTCGAGTTCAATGAAAAAAGATGCCATGACTTGTTTATACTCTTTACGGTCCTGCTTCGTTTGCTTTCTTTTAATTATATGATTTGACATTAAGTCACCAGGCCTAATGTTGACGTTAACTCGGTTTTGGTGACCAGGTGTCTCATTGTTGATGAAAGAGGGTTTTTTTTTTGTTTTTTTTTTGTTTTTTCGACCCCAGACTGGTTCCTGTCTGAAGGACACAGCAGCTTGTCAACCCGGGTGATAATCGATTCGATATGAGTTTTTGTTCAAACATTGAGATTTGTGATTTTTTGCGTTTTATCCTAAACCGCGAAGGAGTAATTTTGTTCAAAATACCACTTTCACGACAGCTGTGAGCTAAAATTAAGCGCTCGTACTGTCCATGAAACATACCTGCCAGATATCACCACCGATATTTCTAGGTCACAGAGAGTGTTATTTATGCATTTATTATTATTATTATCACTGTTATCATTATTATTATTACTAATAATTAATTGTTTAGTTGTCTATAATGTGTAGCATCCGTCGGTCTCGAGTGACCTCGTGGACCTGCGCCCCAAAAGTTGTTGGTGAAGCATATGTAATTGGAGTGACAGTTTTGTAGAATTTGCCATAACGAACTTGAACATAGTATCGGACTTAGGGTCTCCGGCTCTGGAGTTGTTCTCGGTGTTCACTCCTGAAGTTTTTTCCTTGATTAGATATGCTCACATGACAGCGGAGGTTTAAAATCAAAGTTTTCCATCTCTTAGTAGGACTACCTTCCCAGGTTTACAAGTTGCATCTAGCCGAAGTATATATATATATATATATATATATATATATATATATAAGCATACGCATATATTTTGCACTGAATATGAGAGTAAACTGTTCGTTATCAAATTATGTATCATTTATTATTATTACTATTATTATTATTATTATTACTTTAGCAATCACTATCAGAACAAAATAAAACCATAAAATTATCATTACATATATGAGAACATTTTTTGTCGTTGTTAAAAATATTTGAAAGATAAATAATAGGAGAAATTGACTCTTATGAACTCGGAATAAAAATTAGTAAACAGAACAATATACCGTTACGATTCGAAAAACTTTCCCTACGTATTTGAAAATACTTCCTCATCCATAAAAAAATGTAACGTTGCGATCAATAAATAATAAAAAGATAAATGAATAAAATTATAGGAAAATGTTGCTGAAAATGGTTGAATAATAAATGATAGAAACGGAAGTCGACGATATTGAACCAAAAGTCAGGAATAAACAAAACAAAACAGACGTTACTACTCGAAATGCTTTTCCTACAATTTTGAAAATTACATCCATTTTCATAAAAATAAAAATGCCACGCGTGAATATAAATAAAGTAGAATTATTTGTGCAGATGTATGAATAATTTAACAAATACATTTTATTAAAAGTTCTTCATATAATAATTTTTAGTGATACATACTTCCTAAATTAAACTTGCTAAAAAACAATTATTTTAAAAAATAAAACAATACATGTATACCAGGACTTATATTATTAAAAAATAAACAAATGCATTTAAATAATTGCAGATTATAAAATCAAAACAATATAATAAACAATGATAATAGTCCAGTATAACCACCACTTCTTCGCTATCAGTTTTTGTTCTGGCACTTTCTACCTTTGGAACTTCTTTTTGAAAGTGTTTGCAGGAAGTGCGAGAAAAGAAGCTGTTGAGTATAAGTGATAGTTACATTTAAAACAGGAATAAAACAACCATTAAGGCTTCCAAACAAGGTTTCTTTTATTCATGCAATACAAAGGTTAAAAAATAGCTTAAAAACAAAAAAAAATAATGCATACTTCCTACACTGTATGCAGGCAGGTATATATAAGAAATGAGTAATACTGTATCACCAAAACACACTAGTGCTGAGGAAAGTTGTAAACAACGTATGGCACTGCCGTTGTAGCCGCTCAATGAACTAATGAAGGCTGATTCACAAAAGTGCCTGGTTAAAGCCGGACAAACAAACAAATAAATATAACCCTAAATAAAATCAATAAGAATAATAATCTGTGGTGATACCGACCGAGCAAAAGCGAGGGACCAGATGTTTGCTCTATAACAACCAGAAAGCAAATGAACAAAAAATCGTCTCTGCGCAGGTGTATTCGCGCAGTTATTCCGGTTGAAAAAGTAATCAAATATCAAATTTCCATTTCGCGAACCTACGCGAATTTTATTTACTAGCCAATGGGAAGCCCAGAATCAAATACAAGTGTGAAATCCAAAATGAGCTGTTTTGATCCAGAATGAAGATATAAAAAGCGGATACAGACAAGACCCCAGCAGACAGACAGACAGACAGACAGACGTGAATAACCAGTGTCTCCCCTTGACTTAAGTCAAGCAGCTACTATGCTTGCCTCTTTCCTTCTTCACTGTCTCAAAAGTACTTACTGACCGAAGGAGCGACTACTTCAAAGAGATTCCTCACATACCTCCGCTCCCCACATTCCTAAGCACTAATTACTCTTTCAGCATCTTATTCGCCATGCCACAAATTTTAACGGCCGTTGTACACATATCCAAAGACTGTTTCCTCACAAAACCAACTTACTGACTTACGGACCATAGAAGTGGCAACTTCAAAATGAACATTCCTTGCCTACAAGACGCCTCCACACAATCTAAGCACTTTTATCTTTGCCATAAACAAATTTTAAAGTCGTGTTCGGATAACATCGGAATAACCTACTATAAATTGGCGACTACCCGACGTGTGATGAACAAGCATAAAGACATTTCCACCAGATAAATTGGTATTCCCCAACGTTACACCAGATAAATCTTGCGTTCCTCAGATAAACTGGTAACCAACACGTGGATTTTCAACACATCTATATACATAAAGACATCTTCTCCAGGCCAACGCACCTACCCATCTTTTCAGCAACCATGGCAATGAAAAACTTAACGTCCGTCGGCATCAAAATGAACAACTACTACAGTAAGCCAAATTACTTTTCCTAGCATTTCGGCACCAAAAAGAAAAAACTAACGTCCGTCGGACTCACAACTAAAAACTCCATATGCTTCAAACACGTTGTTGAAGAGTAAATAAGCCCTCCGACGCAAACAATTAATAATGAAGAAAAAAAAACGAAAGAAAAAAAGAACAAAATGAACGATAAGAACAAAGAACAAAAAGAACAAAAAGAACAAAAAAACGAAAAAACGGAAAAACAACTGAAAAACAAAAAAGAACGAAAAACCCACCATAAATTAGTGACTACCCGGCGTGAGTTCAACACCTATATTTGTATACACACGAAAATTTTTGTTTGGACTTTCACCGAAATTTGAATATTTCTCTGTAATACAAACTCAAAATGGCAACGGACACTGAAGAAACTTCAACAAAACCGAACTAACATACCCAGGGCTATTCCCACAACAACAACAAAAAAAGGAATTTGGACTTTCAGCGAAATATGAATATTTCCCTACAACACAAATTCAAAATGACAACGAACGCAAAAAAAAAACTACAACAAACCAAACTAACTCATAGCTAGTCTCACAAAAAAGTTCACTACCAAGCCCTTTCAACAAGAACCGAAAATCAAAACATTCCTTCGAATAAAAACGGGATTCGAATACTCCCCTCTTGTACCGAGGAAGCTAAGTAAAACGGCTAAATGGAAGAAAGAAAACACATATTCTATTTTAAATGAAAACGGAAAAAGGAAAAAAAATAACAAACAAACAAGCAAAAACGCAAAACAAAACGAAAAACTCCTCTTTGAAAAAAGCGACAACAGATACCAAAAACAACTCCGTTTTCTGGGGCAAAAGTTATGTGGTGATACCGAACGAGCAAAAGCGAGGGACCGGATGTTTGCTCTATAACAACCAGAAAGCAAATGAACAAAAATCGTCTATGCGCAGGTGTATTCGCACAATTGTTCCGGTTGAAAAATAAAAATTAATCAAATATCAAATTTCCGTTTCGCGAACCTACGGGAATTTTATTTACCAGCCAATGGGAAGCCCAGAATCAAATACAAGTGTGAAATCCAAAATGAGCTGTTTTGATCCAGAAGGCAGATATAAAAAGCGGATATAGACAAGATCCCAGCAGACAGACAGACAGGCGAGAGTAACCAGTGTCTCCCCTTGACTTAAGTTGAGCGGCTACTATGCTTGCCTCTTTCCTTCTTCACTGTCTCAAAAGTACTTACTGACCGAAGGAGCGACTACTTCAAAGACATTCCTCATATACCTCCGCTCCCCACATTCCTAAGCCTTTTATCTCTTTCAGCTCATTACTTGCCATGAACATTCTAACCTCCTTTGGACCTATATTCAAGTATTATTTTAATTGTAAAAACATTAATTGATATGTGTATATATAAAAATGTTATTTTAACTCAAATTGCTTTTCTTGATTTTATAATCATTTTATGACTTATAGTGGGCTATCTACCACAAGGCCAAATTCCATTAACCTGCAACAGTATACAATTACCATTCACTAGAACGGAATCCTTCTACAACTAGAAAAAGAATAGATAAGCAACCCACTATAAATCTGTACAACAATTATAACAAAATCGGTAATAAGAAAAACTTATTTTATTGTAACCGGATGCATCATAAATATAAACATGACACAGCAGCTATTAAGAATATCATTCAAATAAACATATCTTCCGTCGGTCTTAACAAACGTATAAACGTATCCGATTAATTATCAACTGTAAAAAAATGAAAGATACCGAATGTTATCTTCAATAGTAGCAACAGCCACAAAAATTAGAATAAACATTATATAAAACAAACGTAATATACGAATTCTTATATTCAAAAGAGATTGTAATGTCAAACAGTTTAAAACACACCGGATAGACGATGCTCTTTCCGGCAAAGGGAGACACAGGTTTTTTATTAAGTCTATTAAATATCAAGGTCGATAGTCGTAATTTGTACTGTTAAAAAAAAAAACAGGGCTTCTACTCAAAAGTGTGTATCCAGTAAAATTAAAATAACTTTTGGAGTAATAAGAAATATATATAGGTATATCCTCCTAAAATGTATGCCTATTTTCGACACTATTTTTATGATTAATGAATATGATTTAACTTCTTCCCCAATTAATTCGCTGGCTAAAATTACTCCTGTAGATTTTAAATGCCTCTCTTGTAAGACAGCTTCTTCTTCTTCTTTTTCTTTTTTTTTTCTTCTTTTTCTTCTTTGTGTCAAGTTCCTTCAGGACGTAGGTGATCATGACCCTCCACATCTCGCTATCCCTTGTAGCTCTTAACATTGTTACTCATCCCAAACCCTGCTCTGCCATCCATTTGCTCAAGCCCATCAAGTATGTCACGCATTGCTTTCCCCTGTCTCTTTTTATCTGTCATGTGAGTATCAGATTCACCAAACTTTCCTTCTTCATCAAATGTACCAGAAATTTCAGCTGTTTTTTCTTGATGTTAAGTATCAGTTTCCTTTTCATTTCTATCCTCTCCAAAGCCTCATGGTTGGTCACATGTTCTGTCCATGGTATCCTCAGCATCCTTCTGTAGAACCACATTTCGGTTGCTTCAAGTCTTTCCTTCATCCGTTAAAGAAATGTTTCTTTATTTTAACCTTATTCCTTCCCTCATTTCTTTGCTCTCTTTTTCCAACTCACACTGTTCAATCAAACAGATCCTTCTCTTCTCATCTTACTCTCGTCGTTTAATTTTTTTTTCGCCCACTCTCTATCTTTCTCTCTCTATCTCTCTCTCCTTCTGCTTCTCTTACTTACAAATGTCTACACAAGCTTATCTCCTTCAGTATACATGCCTATATCCCTCTCTATCTTTCTATCTGTTTCCCTTTAACATTACTCTTCTCCCAAATGCTTCTTTCTATGCTATCTTGAAAGCATATATTATAAAGGCATCAGCGTATGGAGAAGGAAATTTTCAACTTCCGATATGTAATAGATTTAGCATTTCGATAAAAAATTAAGAATACCGTCGGTAAAATATCGAGAGGAAATGTAAAAAAATAATAATAAAGATTACAAAAAACGAAATGAAAGGGTTGAACATCTTTTGTTCAGCAGAATGTAACGCACTATTAATCAGCCCTAAAAAGAGATGTTTGGTGAGGGACACGCAAAAAGAGAAAGAAGGCGATAGGAACTAAAACGAAGAGAACAAAAAAACTCAAAATAACAGATGAAATGAGATAGAACGATATGTTGAGAGAAACAAGGAGAGTAATATTGGAATTATAGATTAAAAAGGGTTAGACATGAAAGAATGAAGAAAAGAGACGAGCAAATGAAAGATAGTGGATTTGATAGAAGAGTGAAAGCAAAGAAGCAATTCTGTTTTGTTTTTTCGTTTTCACTCTTCAAGAGAAGAAATAAATAGAAAAGTGAGATTGAACAAATGAAAAATAGGAGAAAGAAATAAAAGAAAATCAGTTTAACGAATCATACCTAAAAAGAAAAGAATGTCTACATTAATGAGAAAGAAAGAAAGAAAGAAAGAAAGAAAGAAAGAATTTTGAATTAGATAACAGTCAATGGAAAAATTAAAAAGAATAGAATGGCTATTAAAAAGTATTATACAGCAAAAGTTGAAAGATGGGGCTGTAAAAAAAAAGAAGAAAGATTTTGGCGACAATGTATTTTTCTTTTCGCATTCATTTTGATTTTGTTATTTATTTCCACTTTTCTTTCTTCTCCTTTTGCTTTACCTGTGTCTACTATCTCTCTTCTCTCTCTCTCTCTCTCTCTCTCTCTCTCTCTCTCTTCTTTCTCTCTACTATCTCTCTGCATTACGTACACACAAATGCGCGCACGCACGCGCACACACACGCGCACACTCACACACACACACACACACATATATATATATATATATATTTCTATGCTTCTTACCCTATCATTTCAATCATTCTTTCTTTTCAGCGAAAAAAAATTAGAGACCAATAAATAATTTAGGAAGAAACTGCCAAAGAGATCAAAGAGATAAGACGAAGGGGGATGAAAAAGGTGCCCATGGTAGCCGTGGTAAGCAGTAGTAGTAGTAACAGTAATAGTAATAGTAGTAGTAGATGATGGTGATGATGACTACAGGGCTAAGTGATGAAAGGTGGTGGACTGGATGAAAAAAAAATGGGTTGTGGCAAAAGACATGTGAAGAGGAATGTTAAGCTAAAAGGAAATCTTCAACATTAAGTTTTTGTCATCCGCAAAGTGCGAAGATGAAGTCAGGCACCATGACAGTTCCACGATTGAAATAGATTGTCTCAGACGCTCACCTTCCTTTGCCTTTTGGGGTTTGGGCTTTCGCTTGTGTGACAACAAGGAATTCTTTAGGCTAAAAAATAAAATAACACTATCGTCGATATTATTATTATTATTATTATTATTATTATTATTATTATTATAAAAGATAAAAGAAACTTAAAAAAGGAACAAATCTGAACAAGAAAAGGAAGATGAAAGAAAGAAATAAAGAAAGAAAGAAAGAAATTCTTTAAAAAGTGGATAAAGAGCTGATACAAAAGTATCAGTAAAATTTAATGACGAAAAAGAGATGTTGAGAAAGAAAGAAAGAAAGAAAGAAAGAAAGAAAGAAATTCTTTAAAAAGTGGATAAAGAGCTGATACAAAAGTATCAGTAAAATTTAATGACGAAAAAGAGATGTTAAGAAAGAAAGAAAGAAAGAAAGAAAGAAAGAAAGAAAGAAAGAAAGAAAGAAATATTCTATTTACTGCTAAACAATAAAAGAAAAAAGCTGGACAACTTTAGTATAAAAAGAGCAGAGCATCGATCTACTCTTTTACTTCTTCTATCAAATACATCCGGGTATTTTAGTTTTCTCTTTTACACCATACATTTACTCTCAAAGACAATCGGTATCTGCTATTACTTCCTCTGACTGTTGTGTCAGTACAACTACCATTTATAGGAATACCATAACACCTCCTCTCTCTCTCACCCAATCCAAACATGGGTGGGCAGTGATCAACGAAAGAAAAAAAGCCATTATCGATTGTACCGTCATCACACCCCCAACCAAAATTTGCCACCACTGAAACCCATCTTCAATCATCTAAGAGTTCCACAGCATTAGTTTCGTCAGCGAGTGGCTTCTCTGTTCTCAGATGTGTATCAGAATAGCAACCTTGACCGTTATTACTTCTTCTTCCTTTTTTCCTCTTTGCTTGGTGTCACTGGAAACACCGACATTTACAGTAAGTTCGTGTTATGCCGTGTTATATTGTATTGAGCAAAGACCTCAGTTGGCCTTCCCTTTGGTGCCTGAGAGTTTTAGAAACTTTAGTGGCGTGTTTGAAACGTTCTCGATGCTGTTCGCGTTTTAACTAAACGTCACTCCGTTTCCTTTACACACTCGACTTTTCACACGATCTTCTGCTGAATATTTCACATCATAAAAGAAAGAGATAATGTCGAGGTCACATATTTTCATACAACACTTCAGAAAACAGTTAGTGCAATCTTTTTTATTATTTTTTACTGATACAAAACACTGAAAATTGCAAGCCAAAAAAATAAATACAAGACATTTTTTCCTATTATATGTCTTTGATGACTTCAACTATTGGATTGTTTATTTGGACTCTTCGCTTGGTTTTCACGTGAAAAGTTTGCAAAGTTTTGATCAGCTTTTCACCAATCTTCAACCGTGTTGTAAAATTAGTTATTGTTGATTTATTTTAACAAAAGTTTACATATTTTTAAAGACACTCATTTCTATTTATTTTTCAATTGTATGAGATGATGTTCGAACCCCCGCAATATGAAATGCACGAAGCTAAGATTAATAAATATCTGTACATAACTTTGCTGCTTTGTAGTACTAAAATAATCAATCGCTTAATAATCGACTTGAAAACTAGGTTAAAGTCCATATTTTCCTAACAGTGTTGAATCTTTGAAACAATTCAGAATTTCACATGCTGATTTTCTGGGTAGACCTACCCACATCACTTGGAAGACTAATGAAATATATATATATATATATATATATATATATATATACTCGCTTCCCCCATCTGGCCCTGTGTTGTATTGAAACAAACAGGCATAAAGGATTGCTACTTGAATGTATATATAAAAGCCATAATTTTGAATAGTAAGCGTTTTGCATTTGAGAGATTAGTGTAACTCAATCTTTCTAATCATATTTCGCTTTGTACTATACTCATCAAAGTTTAGTAAATTCTGTACCCTGTCCCATTATCCACGGTTTTAGATATTTATATTTACCATCAGAAATAATCAATTCATTAGTTTTGCATAACAATGATTCTGAAAATAGTGATACTGGCAATTTGGATATGCTAAAAAAAAATTATATTTTTGTTAATATGTTATCGTGCCTAATTTTTGAATTAAATTTTCTATAGGAAATCAATGTTATATATACGGGATTCGCTATGATTTGTTGTTTCGATAGACTCTGAATGACAAACTACTGTATCTTTAGAATCCTAAAAAATCAGCATTGCAAAAGAAGTATGCAGAAAAGTGAAGAAAATTGATTCTATGAGGACCTTTAACTATTTTTGTCTGCCAGTTGTTACATTCAATTAGGAGCTGGACTTATTGGAATAAATCCTTTTTTGGGTTAAGGCCAGACTTTCGTGTGGTTAGTGGTGAGTAATTTCATCTTCTTTCTCTTGCATGTAACGTGCTTACATAATTGCCACTTTTATCACTCGTCGTACTTTCTTAAAACAGAAAAAATTTCTTACATTTAAACAATGCATCGGAATTTGTGGGTAACAAAATAGTTATCAGCGCAGAAAGTATAGTCAGCCAGCCTATATCAAATTTCAACCGTGTTTGTTGCGTTCACTGGGAAAGGCATGAATCTATCTAATCTATTCTTCTTCCATATATAAATAAATAGTAGGGTAGACTGGGTTCTTTTGCAACCAAGTTTCAGTGTAGGAGTACCTTAAATTGAAAAACTGTGAATACTGTAACGACAAAACACTTCCTTATCTTTCGAAAGAATTCGTGGTAATTCATAGATAATAAAGAAAATATAAAAAATAAAGAAAGTGTGGAGAACCATAATCGCCTAAATTCTGAAAGGACATGGCTTAAAACAGCAGTGAATCGTACACTAACTGATTTTTGTTGGCATTTTTTCCTACTTAACTCCTATGGAGGCTACACATTAAAGTGACTCATGTAACCAATCTGATCAAATGATTTTCAACGGTTGCTTTGGAATTTTTAAGGATGTCTTCCTCATATCATATAATGTTTATTATTTTCAAATAATATCTTCTTCTACTTGTCTGCCCTACAGTAAATCATCGTTTAGGGAAGAGTCTCCAACACGAATCTTTGAAAAAACTTTAAGCAATTTTACTTATTTACAATTCTTTTTCCATAAATTACATAAATGTTCTCTTTTTTCTATCAAAAATCATAATACGCCGATTATTTTAAAGACATGCCAATCTTTATTACGCATACTGATTTCTGTTCCACTGTTGATATAACATAAACTAGAGATTCTTATTATCTGTGCACTCTCAATTCGCTCTTTTTCAATAAAATTAACTCAACTTGCTCAAATAACTCACACTCAGTCTCAACTTTATCTATTTCAATAAACACTTAAGCATCTCTCCTCAAACATCATTAGCATCTAACTCGTGGAAATGCCATCACTGTCTCGTAATTTCCCACTAGTGAAACGTCGTAAACCGAAGAGCAAGGATCCTCTTCCTCACAATTTTAAAATCCAGTCATTTAAAATACTTTTTTACATAATTTATTATGTAAAAAATTATATTAGATCATTTAATCAGCTTATTGTTAATTATTTATTTTTTATGTTTAAGTTATAATTATTTCATTTAATTGATATATATATATATATATATATATATATATATATATATATATATATAATGTGAATCTCTGAAAAAGCTTGTTAATGTGTTTTTCTTCTTTTTTCTTTGCTTATTCTATGCATCTTGGATTCCGATTCATATATTCAACTCATATAATATATATATATATATATATATATATATATATATATATATATATATATATATACAAATGAATAAGGAACGAAGAAAATAATTGCAACGTTCAAAACGTTAATTTAAAACAGTGCTCAATATAAAAATAGAGCCATGAATACTTATTATTAATTATACTTTGGAACATGTAAAAACTACTACAAAATTGTACATTTTGTTTCGACATTGAAACAGTGTCTCATCAGGTAGTTAATAATGATAGTAATGATCATTATTAACTACCTGATGAGACATTATTAACTACCATCATTATTAACTACCTGATGAGACATTGTTCTTTCAATGTCGAAACAAAATGTACAATTTTGTAGTAGTTTGTACATGCTCTAAAGTATAATTAATAATATATATATATATATATAGAGAGAGAGAGAGAGAGAGAGAGAGAGAGAGAGAGCGACAACAAGGAAAGTCGCTGGGTGTTGAATTCAGTATCTACTTTCATATACGCTGTATATCTGATATTAAGTACGTTAACCCATAAATATCATCCAGTTAGTTAATTACTGTACGTTATGCACGCTTAAACGATCATGTCTATTTCGAGATATAACTATACAGAAGATTTTTCCACAGTAGATTGCTATTTCTTTCTGCGGTAGACTGCTTATTAACCAAGGTTATAGAATTCAATCTGCCCTGCATAAGAGATTGACTAATACCTTTCCTAATGCTATTTGTGCGAAAGTGAATGAAACGAATACGACTGGAATTCGAACTCGGCTCTCCGATTTCTCATTCGGACGGAGCCGACAAAAAATAATTTGGTGACATAATAATTGTGAGTTCAATTTCTGTGATGAGCAGTAGACTTAAATCAGTGGAATCGGGCGACAAATAATTGAGTAGTATTAAGATAAGAAGTAAAAAACATAATTCTAGACATGGGCAGTGGAACGAGAGCAATTTATCCCTGCAGATTAAATACATTTTGTTAAGTTACCCGGATCGACATACAACCGATGAATATATATTCCATTTGTAAACGCGACCTAGGTTTCTTCTATGAGTGGTGTCTTTGCAATAACTGATTTTACCGTTTTTTAAAGAACGCTCACGTAACGGTGGATGAAAAGAAAAAACTATGAAGATGCACTAAGAAAATCTGCCCATAAAAACATTTTACAATACAATTCTCAATCAAACAGACAAACAAAAAACGATAATAGAAAATGAAACATTATCTAGTTCAACCCACCATTTAATTTAGAGGTAAAGACCAAAATAGGACATTTTTAAACTGATAGATAGTCAGTTTAGGTGCCATACGTGATACACGCTTGGGCGATCATGTCTCGAAAGAGACATGACTGACTGGGCAGAAGATTATCCTGCAATAGGTTGCCATTGCTTTATGCGGTAGACTGGTTGCCGACCAAGGCTATAGAACACAATCTGTCCTGCTATTTAACCCATAACTGGAAGGAAGAGACGGATTAATACCTTTCCCAAGGGTATTTGCGCGTAAATGAATACAATGGATTCAGCTGGAATTCGAACTCGGCTCCCCGGTTTCTCGTTCCGAGCCGATATCCACTGTACCACAACGCACATCCTGATAGATAGACATTTTCCAAAAGACTCAGATCTAAACAAAATTTTCGATAGAAACACCATCAAACTAAGTTATAGTTGTACTATTAATTTAGATAGTTTCATAAAAAAAAAAAAATGCCAGAAATTTAGATAGCGTTGTACAAAACAAGACCACTAATAAAACAAAATAAATGTTCACTTCAGGGACTTTGCAATACAAAAAAAAGTCATTTACAAGGCTAAAAGTACATGACTTAAATGGCCAAAATGAAATATATTTGGGATCAACTAAAGACACTTTTAAGATCAGCTGGTTCAATCACAAGTCTACATTAAAAATAGAAAACTTAAAAGACTGTACAAAATTGGCTAGCCACACGTGGAAATAGAAATCAAAATATGGAAAAGACCCAGACATAACGTGGAGTATAGTGAAAACAGCCAAGCCTTACAACGGTGGCAAAATATGTAGACTGTGTCAGGAAGAAAAGTTAGAGATGATGCTATTCCCAAACAAAAATGAAATTTGTAATGAAAGAACAGAAATTATGACGAAGTGTAACCATACTAAAAAATACCTATTAGGTTCATACAACTATGTATGAAAACGCTATAATTTCTTGTAATTTAAAAAATCCCCTGTTACGTGAGCGTTCTTAAAAAAACGGTAAACTCAGTTATTGCAAATCGCCAGAAAACACCACTCATGGTAGAAACCTAGGTCGTGTAATAACTCGTTTACAAATGGAAAATAATCAAAAGTTCTACAATACAATTGTATTAAACACTTTTTAATACAAATGTGCACTGGTCTAATTTTATTATGACCAAAAACTAAGTAATTAAACAATATATATATAACTACTGGATAAACATTCCACAGTTCGTAGCATTTACTTTTTAACGGTGTCCGATTCGTAGTATAGCATAATTTATAGTAATATACTTATTATTGGAGTTTATAATAAAATATTTTTTCGTTACACAAGAGCTGTCGGATTTCAGTAAATTATATCCAGTACCTCATCAGGTATATAATGTGGTGCTGGATATAATGCACCGAAACAAGACAGCACTTTCATGCAGAACAATGCACCTTGTTACAAAACTCAGAAGGTTATAGCTTTATTTAAAGAAGAAGGAATCGTCCTAATGAGGTGGTCAGCCCAGAGCCCCGACCTGAATCCAACAGAAAATGTTTGGAAGATAATTGGAGAAAGAGCTCAGAAAAGAAACCCGAAAAACCAGGATCACCTATGGGAGATATTGAAAGACGAATAAGAGGGAATTACCGCTGATTTTTGCAAGAAATTAATTAGATTATGTGGTCGACGATGCAAAGTCATTTAAAATAAGTGGGTGTTTACCAAATATTGTTGATATTTTGTTCACAATCAAGTATTAACATGATCGTTCCTTAACTTTTGTCCAGTAGCTTATTTCTTTTGCTCCATTTAATCGTTATTTTAAAAAATAATATGTAAATTTTTGTAACTTTATATAATATTTATGCATTACATGCTAATCTTTATTCGGTAAAAATTTAATTGCTAATCATGAATTACTTTTTAAGTAATACACATATTTGTGTCTTTGTCGTTTCCGTTCCTTATATTATGGCCGCTACTATATATAACAGAAAGTTCCAGAGATTACCGAAATGGAATTAACAACCGCTATATTTAATTTATTTGTTTGAACAAATAAATTAAATATAGTGGTTGTTAATATCTACTCGTATTTGAGTAGATATTCTGTCTTTAATTAAATAGTATATATATATATATAAACGAGTTACTATGCGACCTAGATTTCTACCAGGTGGTGTCTTCAAGCGATTTGCAATAACTGATTTTTACCATTTTTTTAAGAACTCACGTAACGGGGATAATTTTTTCTTTTTGGAACTCGCTATTTTCAATTGATTCTTGTACATATCTTAATTTCAATTTCCACACGTGAAATTAAAATATGGAAAAAGCCCAAACACAACGTGGAGTATCGTGAAAGCAGTCAAGCCTTACAACGGTGGTAAAATATATAGACTGTGCCAGGAAAAAACTTAGCTATTATATTATTCTCCCCCAAAATAATTACTGAATGGAAGAACAGAAATCACGACTAAGTTTAACCTTACCATAAAATACCTATTAGCATTATACAACAATGGATGAAAACGTTAAAACTTCTAATTTTAAAAATTACACGTTCAAAAAATATCTCCGTTACGTGAGCATTCTTAAAAAAACGGTAAATATCAGTTATTGCAAATTGCCTGAAGACACCACATGGTAGAAACTTAGGTTGCGTAATAACTCGTTTACAAATGAAAAATTTTCAAACGTTCAACAATATAATTGTATTAAACACTTTTTAATACAGCTGTGTACTGATCTAATTTAATTATCACCCAAAACTATGTAATTATATATATATATGTCTACCGGCTTGATTATTTATGAGAAATTTTGTTAGGAAAGTGAATGTTTTTCGATAGGATTCGAACCTGCGACACCTAAGAACATAAGAGAAGCCACCAATTGATTTGGTGCTTCTTACACCACTCGACAACGAATGATTTCACAATCCAAATAAAGTCAAACCAAGCTTTATATACAAATTTTTTTATTTCACGTAATCATCTCTGCTCTGGAATACTTTCATTAAGCCTTTTTCAAGTTTTTATGTCATATTTTATGAATATGAGTATATTTAAATTTGTTTTTAATTTTCTGAAACCAAGAAACACATTCATCTGAACCTTTCCACTGACTAAACAGTTTCTTGCCAGAATGAGATGGAAAGCTTTATTCTTCTTTTAAAAGTATGTAGGAGAAAGCGAAGACGTGAATAATTTCAATTTTAAAACCAGAAGTTACCTAACCCTGCAATTAAAGAATTAATTAAATTTGAAAAAGATATGATTTTCATAACAGACAAAATCAAATTTTAAAAATCAACAACTCCCAAAAACTATTAAACACTGAAATAAAAAAAAATTAAAAAACACAAAATATCCTTATTGAAAGTGATAAATCTAAAAACTTATATGAAATAGGCCCAAAAATATAAGAGAAAAATATAAATGAAGAAATCACCAAATGTTTAAAAAAAGACTCCAGATTATTGGAAATATCAACGCGGAGGCTAAAAACATCCCAAACAAATTGAATTTAAGTAACAGGGTACAAATTTTGACCGGTAAGCAAGCTTTCTTAACGATAAAAGACCACAAGATGATTTTCCCAATAGCCCCTCATACTCAACAAAACTGAATAAGTAAGATAAGCCATCAAATATTAAAAAATATATGTGACTTTCCATTTGTGATTGCTACTCAAGCCAACCAGTGGAAAGACACAGGTGATTGTATTTCTTGGTTTCAGAAATTTAAAAACAAAAATGAATATACTTTCATAAAATATGATATAAAACACTTTTACCCAACAATATCTGAAAAAGGCTTAATGGAAGCGTTAACTTTCGATAAACGGTACATAGATATACCATCCGATCATATAAACATAATACTATTTTGCCGAAAGTTCATACTATTCACATATGGTAAAGCAGGGATTAACAAATACAAAAGGCACATTTGATGTGCCACTAGGCTTGTTTGACGGAGCCGAAATTTCACAATTGATAAGAATATACATTCTAAACAAAATTAATGAAATAATGAAATAGTCTACATAGATAACCACGGATTATACAGAGATGACGGATTAATGATAGCACCGGCCAACAAAAGAGAAAATGGCAGAATAAGAAAAATGCTTTTCAAACTTTTCAAAAATCTAGATTTTGAAATAGTAATTGAAACAAATAAGAAAGTTGTCCAATATTTAAATGTAGAATTTAATCTACAAACTGGTAGCATAATCAAATACATCTATAAGGAAATAGAACACAGACTATCAAAAGATTCTTCAAACGAAACAATCTTTGATGAAAAGAAAAAAGATTATGAAAATGCTTTAAAGAATTGGTCATAAGAAGATACTTACTTCATCCAAACAAACAAGATACAAACTTCATCCAAACAAACAAACGAAAAATAATAATAGAAATCGAAACATTATCTGGTCCAACTCACCGTTTAATTTAGGGATAAAATCCAAAATAGAGGAAATATTTTTAAAATTAATCAATAAACACTTCTGAAAAACCTCAGAATTAAACAAAAATTTTCAGTAGGAATTCAATCAAATTATAACTGTACTAGTAATTTGAAAATTACATAAAAAACAAAACGCCAGAAAGCTAAATAATAACGTACGAAATAGCATCACTAACAAGGAATATAACTATAGGGAAAAAAACAAATGCCCACTTAACGGACTTTGTAAAACAGAAGGAGTTATTTACAAAGCAGAGATACTTGACATAGATGAACAAAGAAAAATATATTTGGGATCGACAAAAGACATTTTTAAAAGCAGATGGAATAATCACAAATCTACATTTAAGAAGGAAAACCTAAAAAATTATACCAAACTGGCTAGCCACGTGTGGAAATTAAAATTGAAAAATGGAAAAGACCTGGTATAATTTGGAGTATAGTGAAAATAGCCAAACTTGAATCCGTATTTGTGGAGTTGATGAAATTTGCTACGTCGTCTGTTGAATTTAGTTTCAATAATACTATGTACCGACAGAGTGACGAGATTGCTATGGGTCCTTCTTTGGGTTCAGTACTTGCTAATATTTTTGTTGGCTTTCACGAGGAGAGAATACGTCGTAGTTCACTTCGCCGTCAACTATATTGTCGATATGTGGACGACACTTTTTTGTTTATTCAATAATGAAGTTGAGGCTGATCAGTTTCTCTCTTTTCTTAATGATATTCAGCCAGCTCTGAGGTTTACTGTTGAGAAAGAATCAAATTCTCAACTAGCCTTTCAGACATCTTTTCTTACCTCAGTTTATAGGAAACCAACATTTGCGGGGTTATGTACGCGTTTGTAGTTATTTTGTCCACAAAAACGTAAGATAAAAATTATTAAAAGCTTAGTTCGTAGGGTATTAATGATATGTTCTGGGTCTTTCCTGGATGATGAAATTAGTTTTGTGAAGGAAACCTTATACGGTTTAGGGTATTCCCCTGACACTGTTCATTCGGTTATCCGTAACAAGATTTCGGGATTGAGAAAGGACAAACTCAGTACAGCTAAAAAGTGCCCTGTTTATCTTAGACTTCCCTGGATAGGATTAAAGTGTGAAAGCATAACTAGACAGATTTCATCTGATGTCCAACTTCTTTTTTTTTTTTTCTCGGCTGAGGTACATATAGTTTTCCAAACCCGGCCTATGTTATGTTCGGAGCGCAATGATGCTCTCCCTCCCCATCAAATTAATTCTATCATTTACAAATATAATTGTAGTTGCGGTGCCGACTACTAAGATCAGGAACCACACCTTACCTCGAAATGAACTTTTCCCAAATACTTACGGTTCCGCCATTTGTGTGCACCTATTCAATAATTGAAAGTGTGCTGCTAATTTTAGTGCTGACTGGTTGACTGTTGTGTCTCGGTTGCACTCTTTATTCCATCTCAGGGTGCTGGAGACTCTATATATCTGGTCTCCCAAACCTTCCCTGTGTAAACAGCGTGAATGTTTGTTGGGGCACGCTATTATTAGTCTCTCGCTCTTTGTATTTATTTTTTCTCCTTCATTTTCCTTCACACATTTCTTTCTTTTAATCCAAGTTTAAATCTCCCATAGTGGCCTGAAAAGCGGGAGCGAAACCGCTTGCTTGCTATTATTTTATAATTTGTAACATTAAACTACATACTTTCATCTCTTTAATTAAATTTGGTACTTATATATATATATATTCACTGGGATCTTATTTAGTTTTCTTATTTGGTTTTGTGTTACCTCAAGTATTAATTGTAGATAGTTACATTCCTAATTAAATTTTCATATATTATTCTTTGAATTTATGTGCATGTCTGTGTTCTCGCGTTTGTGCCTGCACAGATTTGCACATTCGTATATAGGTACACGCACGTGCACATATATACGCATATAAACTATGTTTTGTTAATAACTAGCGCTTAAATTGTGGCGTTCTATTGTTAGGAGATTAATTATGGTTGGCTGGGCTTATAGATCGTTTTCTTTGTTGTTTGCATATATATATATATATATATATATATATATATATATATATATATATATATAAACTTATTTATAAATAGGATTTTGTCTGTGTGTGTGTGTGTGTGTGTGTGTGTGTCTGTGTATCCGTTACCTATAGATTTCGAAACGGCTGAACCGATTTTCTTGAAAATTTACACAGTTGTACTATAAGCGTCTGCGAGTGTTCTTAGCTAGGTTTTGTGTCGAGGTACCCCCGATAAATATCGAAAATCGATAATCGAAAAAATCGGGTTATAGAAGGAGTGGTCCGATTTTAATCACTCATACTGCTAGTATATATATACATATATACACTCCCGCACGCGCCCGCACGCGCCCGCATGCACGCTGTACTGACAACATATATGTAATTGTTAAATAGTGCATATGTATTAACTGAAGTATTTGGTTATATCATATGTTAACGTTTATCTAATGTTTCATTTTTATTGAATGATTAGATGTTTATTTGTTTTAGCCTTTGTGTTATATATGAGGTATTAATTTTGGGAGGTTAGCTTTATTCTTTTGTACATATGTGTGTGTGTGCGTGTGTGTGTGTGCATGTGTGTGTGCGCTCTTCACGTGTTTATATGTACATGCACACATACACACGTATACATGTGTACACTTAATATTTGTTCCTTTATTTATTCAATAATAATAATTTTTAACTTATATTATGAGTATTTTATTTATTTATTTATTCACTTATTTATTTAAAATTTATCTTATATTTATTTTATTTATTTGTTTATTTTTAATTAGTGCTTAGATAACAAAGTGAGTATTTACTTACATGTCTACATTTATCCACTATTTCATTTTTCTTGTCTAAAAGTTTATTTTGTTTTTTGTTTTGTTTTGTTTTGTTTTTGTTTTTTGTTTGTTTGTTTTTTTGTTTTTTGTTTTTTTTTTTTGTTTTGTTTTTTTGTAATAATTGCTCATTTTTTCTCTAAGCATAATTTACATCTTTCACTGTTAATACTGTATGGAGCTGGTCTTTTTATAATTTTCCATTTGATTTTGGTGGGGATATTGTTTTCTTTTTAGTTCCATATGTATTTTGATAAAGATGTTTTTTTTTTTTTCGAGGACATTTTATGGTTATAATATCTTTCATTAAAAGTTTTTTCTGTGGCACTTGTTTTGATCTGTATTAATGCTATTAGTTACTATAGCCTTTTATATTATGTTATTGGTGAAACATTTATCGTTAAGTTTCTACAGTTATATTTAATGGTGTTATTTTTATGCATGTTATTGTTGTAATTGTTATTGGTTTTGTTTAGGAGATTTTTATTGTGCTCAGCTATTATTCTCTTCGTGTTATCCATGCAGTTGTACCTAATTTTGATTGTATTTTTTGTTGATAATTTACTGTTTTTTTCTGGAAGAGTTTATCAATTATTTTAAAGAATATTTTCCCGATTCTTTTTATTTTATTGTTGTAGGAATGGGGACCAAATTATGTTTCTTTTCCTGTTGTTTTTGTTTGAATTGTTTTCGTTTTTTATTTTAGTTCGTTGGAATATCCACTGTTTCTTGGGGCTGATTCATGTTTTTTGTTTTCATTGAACATTTTTAGGCTACTAGAATTTGTGGAAATTCTTTTATTTATAGAAATGAGTATTTGTTTGAATAAGTTGGTGGGTTGTTGGAATTTTTGTATATTGGGTTGTTCGATTTTCTGTATGATTTGTAGGTTCCGTTGGTTAGGTTGAATGTTATATTGAAGAAATTTACTAATTCTTGGTTGAATTTTATATTTATTGTAAACTAGTAGTATAGCCCGGCGTTGCTCGGGTGTAATGAACGCTTTAAAACTAATCCATGGTCCTGGAGCTCAGTCAAATTTTGATTTCCTGGTATCGATATCAAATCAGTTTTTCTCGTCATAAACTGAATTTTGAAAACTAAATAAGTCCTCTGAGTAAATGGTATCATGGCTGAGACTAAGAACTACAATTATACCTACTAAGAGCCAAACTCGAAGCAAAAACTAAAATAAACGGGCTGAAAAAAATACATACAGCCAGATAAACAGACACACACACAAACATATATATTTTATATATATATATATATATATATATATATATATATATATATATATATATATATATGTATATATACTATCGATTTTCTGCACTATTGTAAGAACTGCAACCTTGAAACTTCTGAATATCGTTTTTTATGTCTTTGTCTATGAGTGTATCAAATTTGATTAAAATCGGACCACTCCTTCTATAACCCGATTTTTTCGATTATCGATTTTCGATATTTATAGGGGGTACCTCGACACAAAATCTAGCTAAGAACACTCGCAGACGCTTATAGTACAACTGTGTAAATTGTCAAGAAAATCGGTTCAGCCGTTTCGGAGTCTATAGGTAACGGATACACACACACACAGACACACACACACGGAGACAAAGTTCCATTTATAAATAAGTTTAGATCTTTGGGTTTTGAAGGTTTTTTATTATTTCTATTCTTATTTTTCTGTAGTTTTGCTGTTTCAGTTCCTGTATAGACCTATATATTTTTGTTAATAATATTCTTTAATCTATTGATAATGTATATGTCTATGAGTTTGCATACTCTACACCATCATAGCTAGCTATTGTTACATCAAGGTTATTATAATTATTATCATTAAGGTTTTTTTTTTCATATTTTTTATTGTGGTATAATATTGATTTTCGGTAGGTTTAATTATATTTATGTCTTCATAGGGGATAAATTTAAATAATGATAGTCATGTATCGTTTTACTAAGCTTAATTCTCGTTTATTCTCGTTAATAGATGTGTAGAAATTTTTTATGTCTAATTTTTTTTTTTTTAATCATATCACCCCGAGCAAAGCGGTAAGGCCACTGGTGTGCAGGGGGTTACGTAAGAGTGAATAGATTGGAAGAGAAAGCCGGAAACCACGACCTAACAGGGAACAAGGGATGAGTCTCTACACCTGTTCAATAGACGTGGGTGGAGTGTGAACCGGGAGATAGTTCAGTCTATCTACTCCTATTGAAAAAAAGAAAAAAGAAAAACAAAAGTGAAAAGGTTGGAAAAGAGAAAGCCGGAAACCACATCCTAAACAGGGAACAAGGGATGAGCCTCTACACCTGTTCAATGGACGTGGGTGGAATGTGAACCGGGCGATAGTTCAGTCTATCTACTCCAATTGAAAAAAATAAACAAAAAAGAAAAGTGAAAAGATTGGAAAAGAGAAAGCCGGAAACCACATCCTAAACAGGGAACAAGGGATGAGCCTCTACACCTGTTCAATGGACGTGGGTGGAGTGTGAACCGGGCGATAGTTCAGTCTATCTACTTCAATTGAAAAAAATAAACAAAAAAGAAAAGTGAAAAGATTGGAAAAGAGAAAACCGGAAACCACATCCTATGTGTGGAAGAACAGTTTTCTTTATTAATGATATTAAACCGATTGTTATCTATAACCTGAATATTGCGTTCAAACATGAAATATTAAATTATTAAATAAACTGTCGCCACTCTGTGTTGACCTCAGTGTCTTCTCTTATATTTACACACGCTCTGTCCCTGATCCTGAGCACTTTTCACCAATTAAAACTATATTTTCATCATATTATATATAACTTAACCTTTGTTAGCACTTAAATCGGAAAAATAATCAAAAGAAGAGTTTTCTTTCATCTTATTTCTTATTTCTACACGTGGTTCTTCAGCTTCCTATACAACTTAAATTTATTTACTTTTACTTTATTAAAAGTTACATTTTTTCTCTGCTTTTCTTACGATCTACCACTACAACCAGAAGATTTCTGCTTCAATACAACTTCCCTTTAGCTGTTTTCCGTTAGATAGATAGATAGATAGATAGATAGATAGATAGATAGATAGATAGAATTCGTCTCTAAATATATTACTCAAGCATACATATAAGAATTAAATATAAACACACACACATACTTGTATATACTTATGAATTGTTCGGTGATTAAAACGGTAACAAGTAAGTTTTTTCAGTGATATTTTTTATTTACAATAAAATATTTGTAGCGATTTGCAAACCAGAAATTCAATTATTATTCTATGCGAAAAACATTTACTTTTTTATGAAATATCTTTTGATAAAAAATATGCAAACTTACTATTCTCATGAATATATACGATTTTATCCGCACGAACATACTATTGAAAACACAGACATGGTGGCATATTTTAGTCTGTCATTATACATACGTGTGTGGGGGAGGGTGTAAAAGGCAGTGTTCGTTACTTTTTAACGAAAAAAGCGTAAATGACTATTAATGTCAGCTGAGTTCAAAAGCCATGTAGATATTGAGTTAGTTTTCCTGTGATGAAAACTCGCTTAAATTACGTGCTTCTTATGAGACAACTGACTTTTTGAATCACAAACTTACAAGTGTCTTTCCTAACATAATCGTACTTAAATTATCATAGAGAACATACCTAAAAATAATCCATTTAATATTAAAATTTTTTAAAAACTACTCCAAGCAATGGCGTTTTAGTTCTTTTCAATGAGACGTCACAACATCCAGCTTTCATCCCAATGTTCAAAACATCATGCAAATTCCTTTTTTCGGATCACCGCCAGCTGCCTTGTCGCGTTTGCGTTAATCAAGTCCACAATCCGAAATATCCTACTTTTCAACGGCAATTTTAACTTTGGGGAAAGCCAGAAGTCACGGGGAGCCAAGTCTGGACTGTAGATCTTTGCCAAATGTCACTGCATGAGACGTGAATAATGCATAATAAATACCTTCAATGAAATTTTCAAATTCAAATGTATCACCCAATTCTGTCTAGAATTTTACGAGTGAAGAACGTGGATCGCGTTCAATGGATTCCCAGCCAAGTTTGAAACGTTATCCAAGATTCACAAATTTTATTCAATAATTTAATAAATTATCCCTGAAAAATTTTAGTTTTCGAATATTTTCGCAGACAAAGATAAAAGATTATACATACCCATTGTTATTGTGACCGCCATGACCACAAATTAACTCGTTCAATATCATGTCAGTACCGACTGTGTAACTCTATGGAGATGTGTCTTCTGATGCTTATCTCGATTATTTCTTTAAAGGTATTACATTTTCTTGTTACTTTCATTATGACTCATTTTTAAGTACTACTTAATTTTTAGGCAGTTTAATGTATACCCAAACACATATATACAGGATTGGCAAAAATACTTCCTACATTTAAAATGTTTTAAATGTTAAAAATGCAGAAATATAAATACAAAATAAACTTTAAATACATTTTAAATACAAGCGGTATTTATATATATATATATATATATATATATAGAGAGAGAGAGAGAGAGAGAGAGAGAGAGACAGAGAGAGACAGAGAGAGACAGAGACAGAGACAGACAGACAGACAGACACAGACAGACAGACAGACAGACAGAGACAGTGAGTGGAAGGAATGGATTTTTCATCTATTAATCTGATATATTTTTAATTCATTGCTTAAACGCTATTTTTAATGAATAGTTATATTTGAATAGATGATCTGTTTTTATTGCCTGCAAGCATATAATTTTCTAATAAGATTTATCGAATATTGAGACCAGTAAATAGAAATAAATATACTGTTTAATAAATAAAAACAGAACATCTACTCAAATATGGGCATCCATAATAAATAACGTTTAATCAATAATATTATATATCAGTGCTAAAATATTTACATTTTATTTAGCATTGAGAAGTGGTAATTGTAAAGGTGATAAATGATGATCGGGTATTATCCTGCTAAATTTGGTCGTTTCGGGCCAAATGTTAACGGCAATAAACAAACACTATAACAAACCAACTAACACACACATACATGCAAATATCTTATAAAGTCCTGCAGAAGTACGTATACGTCCTTGCATAAACATTCAGCTTCGATGCTCGCAACCAAGGATCTCTAACCTGGCCATAAGCCCGAACTCCATCGTTCGCCGTTGGTTCACAAATATAAAAACAATGTCTGCAGGCATTTTGAGATAAAGCAGAATACTTGAGATACATTATTGACTTTTCGCTACTCTCTCTCTCTTTCTTTCTCATTCTCTCTCCCTCCCTCCCTTCCTGTCTCTCCCCTCCCTACCTCCCTCTCTAACTCTTTTTTTTTCCTTAATTTTCGTACAACACACCGCTTAGCGTTTGTGAACGCCGGGTGCACATCAGCGCATAATACGCCTTGAGGAAAGATCACCAACCCTGATAGCGTCTGCTTAAGCAATGAAAGTACCGCAGAAATGTGTTGTTTCCTCTCTGTCTGTCTGTCTGTCTGTCTGTCTGTCTGTCTCTCTCTCTCTCTCTCTCTCTCTCTCTCTCTTCTCTCTCTCTCTCCTTTTATCGTCCGTTGTTATCATTGTAACCTAGCGCAAATGGTTCGACAATGACTCCCAGAGAAGAAAGAAAAAAATGGCCGCCATGCTCTGTTAGCCTAAAAGAGAAGAAATCAAAATTAGAGAAAGAGGAAGAAAAAGGAGAAAAAATGGCTGCCCACCAAAGACAGATGAATAAACGTTCTATTCATCGTTAAAGGAATAATCAGATATGGCTTCGCCAATTAAGCCATTTTATTTTAGAGAAAAATACTTTTGGAACGTATTCTTTATTCTTCATTCTTCTTTTATTTTATTTTTATTTTTGTTTTTGTTTTGTTTTTTGGGTTTTTTGGATTGCTTTTTTTTTTCAAGGATTTCATTGATCAAGAAATAAAACTTCTCCCCAAGTCACAAATTTGAGCGACTTGCCGTTTAAAAGTTTGGTAGCCATTACAGACTTGAGGCCAAAATAAATGCGAGAAATAGCAAAGAGTCAAAAGAAACAAAGAATTTGATGATTTCAAATCTAACGGCGATTAAAAGTAATTAAGAAACAAATAAAAACATGAGACAATGATTATTTTCCTTCTGATTTTTCTTCTTCTTCCTGGAAGCCAAAGTTTTGAAGAAAATCGTAAATGCAAGCGAATGCGTGAAGGAATCTTTTAAGTATCTTAACGCGAGCAAAGTTCAAAGTCACCCAACCGATATCCATTGGTGGACTTTTTATGATGAAAAATGTGCGAAATATACAGGTGTGTGTATGAGAGAGAGAGGGAAAGGTGGGGCGTGCAACAGAAAAAGAGGGAGAAAGCGGCGAGATCAAAAGTAATTAGATGGAAGAGAATTCGAGATAACATGAAAGATCATGAAAATTTTTTTTTTAAATCGAAACTCCGAAAAGTACAGAAATCCTTTTTTTAATACTTTCCTGTTACAGTTTCGGGGTTGGGTGGCACTAATGTAAACTGATAGAATTTAAGCAAAACTTCAGTTCTACTTAATATTTCAGAAAATCAACGGAAAAGATTTTATACACTCATGCATATCGCTAAACGACCTTTGTATGGATGTATGTTATTATTATTATTATTATTATTATTATTATTATTATTATTATTATTAAACTTTGACATGTATTTCTTTCATCTGTTCTCTGTAGCTTTTATTATCAAGCTATAATCGTTTATATGGTTTCTGTTTTTCATAACAGCGATATTGAACTACCATGCAGTCCATGCAGAAACACGAAACAGTTTTAAAGACTTAAAACCAAATTTCCATCTGACGTAGGATAACTTTCAATGTAACAATGATATCTGTGAGATGCTAACCAAAGATTACAAAGTTGTGATTATTACAATAGTTTTCTTACCAAAATAAAGATCGTATATAATTGGATAGCTACTTTTGCAAATCAAAGATGTTACATAAAAGTTCGAGAAATTTGAACAGATTCATTAAACTGTTTATCTATGAATTTACCCAACGTTTCTCTTGTCTCTACAGACACTTCACGCATGTCTCAAAATCACTACACTTAATTTTTATTTATTTTTTTTAAATTCGCGATTTAGGTCACTCGGTCTGTTACGTAACACCTCGTATATGTGAATAGATTTTTTGTGGGTTGGGGAGCACAAGGCTACAGATATAAGCTTCCTATTGAAGATCAAATTCAATGCAGTGGCAAAAGTTCTACGAAACAAACATCGCTCTATAAAAGGCACAGATTTAGGAAAATGGGTCAAACCGGCAACCTTTCGGCACTCCACTTGTACACACGCACATACACACACGTTTTAAAATATAAATCTAATGCAAAAGTTCGCAGCGCTATCTTTTACGCAAGGTTATCAAAATCTTAAAATTGTCTTTCAACTTTTCTTTGCCTTCTTTATTGCTTGTACATTAAAACAATTATATTACGTCATTTACAAGCTTTAGGGGAAAATCATACGCTAAAAACACAACTCCATAAGATTTAAAAAGTAATCTGTATCACTGTTTAAACACATTTTTCTCATTTTGCACAACGCAGAAAAATGTTTTAAACAAGATAGTCGCTGGTGACGAAAAATGAATTTAACACGAGAATTTAAATTGAAGGAAACCATGGCAAACTCCACAGTAGTCTTCGAGATCTCAAGCGAACTCAAATTCTGAAAGAGTTTTTCGCCGTGTTTGTGAATATCTAAAGGCATTATTTTTATGGCGATATTCTAAAGACAAAAATTTACATAACAATAACTTCTTTCTCGTATTATTCATTCCTTGCGGTGAAAAAAATAGAAACGATATTTTGCTGTTATTTGAATGAAAAGCCCTTTCAGGTATATATGTATATATATTAATTAATTAATTAATCGTCTATTCAAATTAGCGTAAAGCTATAACTTGCATGTTCCGCTCGTTTGCCAATCGTTTTTGGAAACAAACATTGTGGCTAGGTAGATTGTTCTACAACAACGAGAGCAATCTGCTCCAGTAGATCAAATAAAGGGCTCAACCCGAAATTTCCTGCAGGCTAACTGAAGCGATATACTCCTGAAGAAGTTCGAGGGGAACAACAGGCAAAACGTTATGATAGCAACATTAAAGATGAGGATAATAGTCTACATGTAAATAGTGTAAAAAATGATAACTCATCATCAAAGACATCTTTTTTTTATTATTTTCTCATTTCCTTTAAGACATTCCCAAACTGAACGTCCTTTTCTTGCTTATTAAGTATAACAAATAAATAAACAGTAAGAAAATATCTATAAATTTGAGAAGAATCATTAATATTCTAAGTTTTGTATGGGTTGTTACACTCGTATTGTGAATGTATTACCACAACTTTTTGAATAATCCATTGTACAACCATCTTCCGAAATATAATATCTCAGAAACATTACAGAAAACAAAATGATAATGTAGAGAGAGAGAGAGAGAGAGAGAGAGAGAGAGAGAGAGAGAGAGAGAGAGAGAGAGAGAGAGTTAAAAACTCTTCTTAGGTATCATAAACCTAAATGCATGGGCTGAAATTTACAAATTTCAGCAGCGTAAAGATTGGAAAACGAAAAGAAAACATTAAATTACGTTTTCGTACACAAACTTCAGATGCAATCAAAGAGTTGTGTTTGCAGCTCGACTATTCTGATTGAAATGAAGTCCTTGTAACTTGAAGAGATATTATATTCCCTAGTATCTTGGATAAAGTCCAAGTATTTGTTGGAGTTCAAACAAAAAGAGTATATTTATTATTGTAATTACAATAATTTTGGCACAAGGCCGATAGGGAAGTGGGGTGAGGCTAGTGATCACTTTCTATTCTATACCTAGCTAACCCGATTCACGAACCAAACACTCATTACAATTTGCTCATTCACCACAAGAAATCATCCATTACCTTCCAATCCTACACCCACCACAATACCACACAAAGAGTGGAACCTAAAAAAGCGGGGTAAAACTTATGAATAAAATTTTTGGTTTTGTACATTTTTTTACAAAAAATATAGTGATATGAAAATATGTAAGGGGAGGAATGAACCCCAAAACAAACTAAAATATTACAAAACATCAAACTAAAAATAACAAATGTTAGTAAGACCCAACAGGGAGAATCAAGAAGAACACTCACTAACGAAGTGCGAAAGAATAAAATAATCAATGGAAAGGGAAAAAGTTGGGCCAGGAACAAACTGGGAAAGTTGGGAATCTCGACGTGGATCATAACAAAAGGGAACGCCATGAACAGGCTAGGAACAATACACACATTAACTTGTACACAAAGAGAGTCTATCTTAACCAGGAGAAGGTTCGCCTCGTTGTATCAAAGGAGATTTTTTAAAAATCATGGTTGACCTCATCTACCCAAACAAGGCTTTCTACACTTACCCACCTTTTGCTTCAATCTGTCGATATCAAACGCTTTCTTTCTGATCTGAGCAGATACTTAAAGAATCTAATAAGAATAGTGTTCATACCGCAAGATTCTCTCCATTCGTGTCCCTAACACTTCTCTCCAAAATTTAATCTTCTGTCAACACACGGTATAGGAAAGCCAACTGCAAGGTTTACGTTAGGATGTACAAAGCAATTTCAGTGTCGGTGACTTGCCAAGTGTGGCATTCCCACCCCCGACACAGACGTTGGGCAGAGACATCTTTGTCGACCTGATGCTTGCGAATACCCAACAAGAGAGATGAGAGCAAACAACCGCTTCAACTTTTGCTAGTGCCTCCGACTAATTCTACTCCAGCTGAGTCCGAGCCCGAACCACACTACAAGAATGCGGACAGGTCCCTTCAAGAGCCCCCAAAGTGCGACCCCCTTCCAGGCGCCTAATCGTAAGCTGGAAGACGTTGCGGTTAATTCTTTTCCTCGTGACCTTCTCGTACTTGTCAAGCACCTTCTGTACCACCTCAATATCATTGCACACACGACACGAAAATGAATACGTCATCGGCATATGCAGAAACCTTGTCTCGAGCACCACCAGCGACCGATTCAACGTAGGGCCGGACAATGCCCTGTCACTTAGCTGGCAAGGGAGAGGTTTCAACGCCAAAGCGTAAAGAAAAAGCGACAGTAGCAATTGACTGCAAATGCTCCGTCAGGATCTTGGCCAAAATCTTTAACAGTGTTTAGCAGAGTCATGGGCCTGTAGTCGTCTAAGTCCCTCCCAACACCCTTGCTCTTTTTCAACAGCATGATCACATCTGCTTGGGGACGGACCCTTGCTGGAACCAATAGTTTAACACCACCGTCAAAATCGGAACTTGAGGCTGATTCATAGAGTAAACCATCAAGTCCCGGAGACTTGCCACTGCCAACCCTCGAATGTTTATTTGATTAATGTCATTATTATGAGAAAAGGATAATTTGTAATTTGATTTAGTCCAATTGGTGATTACTTGGCTGCTGTAATCGAGTTGATTAAATTTGTCGTCTAACAAAACGAGAAAAGGAAGTGATCTCCTTTTGTCCACATTTACTTCCAGTATGATTTGGTGTAATTTTGTACTGGAAACCCCTAGATAAGTTTTTACTTTGAAATCGATAGGATTCAGACTCCAGCCAGGACATTTTAACTTCTTCAATATTCCTGTAGAGAAATATGACTGCTGGCTACATGTGTCCAATAAGGAGTTTATAGAGATATTTTTAGCATCCCAGTATAATGGGATTTCCATTATATATAGCATTAAGTTCTTTTCCTCATTCTTATTAGCATTTACACAAATAAAAAGAGAAATCCCTATCTAACGATTATTGCACAGTGGTATTATATGTCCTTTTGAAGAACATAGGAATAATTTATTCTGAATTCCAGGGCAATTTTCATTTTTATATTTGCATAATTTCAACTGCTTGCATCTGGCCGCTCGACACATAGGTAGTGCACATGCTCATAGAATGAGCATATGAAGTATAAAATTAACATTGTGCCCCATTAGAGATGATAACGAAATTAATGTTTCGCATTATATAATGTTAGCACCATTACCTTCCTTTTCATCGTATTTATTACTTTTAGTATCTTTTTCATATACATGGAAGGATCTCTCTTGTTTTTTTGTTTTTTGTTTTTGTTTTTGTTTTTGTTAATGTGCGGATGACTTCATTATAATTCTCAAATACTTCCCTTAAGGAAGGGTAACTGGTACCTACCCTGTGAATGATTTTTTGCCTTGGTATATGGGGCTTGCGAGTTTGAATTCAGCGTAATCTTCCCCACAAAAAAATTCGTATCATATAAAGTTCTTAACTTGGACAAATCGGCTCTCACTGCGGCAAGTCGTTAATAGATTTACTGCTACTTCGTAATTGTCATTTTCTACGTGAAATTAGTTGAAGAGTATAGTCGGTAATATAACTCTTTAAGAGGGTTAGCGTTGTTTTGATAGAATTGATGGAATTAGTACAGTTGCTAAATAGCGCTATAACATTCTTGAACTCAAAATTAGATGGACTAATACAGTTAAAAGTTGCACACTAATTTGGGAATTGAGATCATTGGATGGCCATTTGAAAAGGTTTGAGACAGAACCAAAAGATTCGTCTTTTGGCGGCAATTTGACAGAGACCTGGGACTGGCTGAAACCCACAGTGCCTCGTTTGATAAAACTGGTGGTGAGAATATTGTTGGAAACTTTTGAGCAAGGAACAGAAGTAAATAACCGGATGGTATACATACATTTATCATTCATATAAACGTATTAACTACTGGAAAGATAGCAAGAATTCGTGGCCATTCTGTATATATATATATATATATATATATATATACACATACATATACATATGTATGTATATGTATGAAATCCGGTACCTAACACAGCTTTAACGGAATTTGTCTTAATTTTTCAATGGAGAATGTTCGCGCTTTTGAGTAATATTTTACTACTGAATTAAGCGCGTATCAACACGGAAGGAGATTAACACTTGTTATACAAAATATGTTTCCTATTATTTGCGTAATTTGTTAATCTACATACTTGTAGACACACATGTGACAGACCTTCCTGCCAGTCATTAGGATGGCTGATACTAATCGCCTGGAGATCAACACACTGTGACTCCTTAGCCTCACTTTTTCGACTCACCTGAAGTGGGACGACTACATCGAATTAATAGCTGCATCTACTGCAAGAAAGGTTGGGTCATTGTGTCGGGCCAGAAAATTTTTCTCATCAGAATCCATCTTGCAAATTTATATATTTATCATTCGTCCGTGCATTGAATACTGTTGCCATATCTGGTCTGGTGGTCTTGCTATTCATCTCGAGGTTCTTGATAAAATCCAAAGAATAATCTGCAATGTAATCGATCCTAACTCTACTTCAGTCACTTTCTCACCGACGTGACATGGCTTCTCTCTGTCTTTTCTACAAACATTTTCATGGCAACTGCTCTGATGAGCTTTTTTATCCTAGTGCCCCGATCACTAGAATGACATCCATGTCCCACCATTTTACCGTTTAAATAGTTTAATGTAACCGTTTCTTCTACTATTGTAGTTTCTTTTCTCGCACTTTTCGCCGGTGGAACTTCCTTCCGTTTACTTGCTTCCCTGAATACTACAATCTCCAAAAAAAATAAATGCAAGGACAATTGTCATCTAACTTCTTGAATCTCATTCATCTTTTATCCTTTCATCAATTCTTCCTGTACCCAGTCTTTTCTCTCACTATCACCCCCTGCTCACTAATGGCGGTCTCACCTTGTTTGGAGTAAAATGATTAAAAGAACATTGTTTAAAAACAAATGAAAGAATTGATATGACTATTAGATTTTTTTGTAAGGAAATAACAAAAATTTCAGAGTATTGAAGATAAATTAATAGAATTATTATTTTGTTCTCAGATATTTTAATAAAATAATCATACTGGTCGCGTCGTTGTGTAGATTATGCAGAAAAAAGAAAATTTTATTTTCCACAAAATAAATTTATAACTGCAACTTGCTGATTAATCTGCCTGATGTGTTGTATCATAAAGATGAATAAACAATATAAGGATGGTTATGAATAATTCGGCAGTCATGGTCCAATAATGATGTACATCGTATTGGAGAGTCAGACACAAGTGGCATTATCCGAACAAATAAACTAACTTATTTTATATACATTATTTACATTGTTTGGACTGTTAACCTCATCTTTATTGCCATCGTCAGGATCTTTCAAGCATGGTACTCTCTGGCCTTCTGCAGATTATTGAAATTTCGAACCGTACTCTTTATTTTGATCGCTGGGGTATAGTGTTTGCATTCCATGAGCTGAACTTCCAGATGTCATGTAGTTATCTTCCTTTAACTTAACTCTTTTAAGTTATTTGTTCACCACTGCTGTAGAAAGGGTTCGATTTGAAATTACAATCACCTGTCGTGAATACAGCAATAAAGATGAGGACAATAGTCCGAACAATGTAAATGCCACCTCATCTAAGAAGTATAGACAACCATTCATGAACCAGTAAATATATTTAGGTCTGGGTTGGACCCTGTCTTGCCTTTAGAACGGTCTGTTATTCTTGACATTGATTTGATGATGGTGTAAAGCATTCATTCAAAATTTGTGTCCATGCTCTTACGATATCCTTCTAGATTGGTTGACTCTATATCCAAGATTCAAATATTCTTTTCCATCACACAATAAAGATGCTCTAATGGTGATTGTGAACTCATTGCTGCTTCCCATGAATCAATCTGCCAGGTGCTTTTTTGTAACACAGTGTGTTATTCTACTGGAAGTGGCCACCAGGGGATGGGTGCACTGTAGTCATGGAGAGACGTTTTCACTAATAAAGACCATTTAAAAAACAATCTTTTATTAGTACCAAGGGTCTCGAATGTATGCCAAGAAAATATTGCCCATACATATTCACCAGTAGCCTAAACCAATGATAGCAAGTATGATGGATCAATACTTTTATTTTTTTATGCCAAATTACCATCCAAATCCGTCACTATATAGAGACTCATAAGATCAAGTAACGTTTCTTCTATTGTCTACTTTGTGATCTTTAGTGAATTATAATCCCAATTTCTTGTTTCTTATCTAATAGGAGTGTCACCAAACATGGTCTTCTGCTTCTGTAGTGTTAAAAATTTCTCAGACAACACAAGAAGCTTTTAAAAAGTACCAATACATAAAAGAGAAAAAAAAAACACATACTTGCATAAAAAGATGGTAAGCTTATTTTCTTCCATAATTGCTGTTATAAATGCTTAAGAAAAAGAAAATATGAAAAACAATGCTAAAGTTGAACTGTATCTATTTCGTTTATTAATGTAAAAATTTCATTTTAACCTTAAAATAGGATATGCCTAGAATAAGAAAATAAAACATAATTGAAAAAAAAAAAAACTGATTACATTTTGAAAATTACCTAAATACATTAAATAATGTGCCCAAACTTAAGCTAAAGCATATATCCACTTCATTATTTTATAAAATGTATTGAGCTTCATTTTTTTTTTTTAAATATAAAGAAATTTTCAGTGCTCAAATCACAAAAATTAGAGAAATTATTGCCAGTTATGAACATAAATGAAATGAATGATATTTAAAAAGAAAACTGGACACTTTTTAAAATCTTAATTTTTTTTTTTTTACAGATAATTGATAGATCTGTAATCTTTGTTTAACGGCATATCAATTCTTTATGGGAAGGTTTGAAGTAATAAAAATGTTATTTTGCATTCACAGTCAAGTATATGATAGATGATAGTCAGCTTTTGTGCATATACACATTTGTGGGGACATGATTATGAGAGGTGGTGATATGTGTGTAGTTATACTCTAAGTTATATTTTGGAAAACAGTTTGATTTTGTTTTTAAAAAAACTGTGGGATATTACAGGGTGGGTTGGACAAATTGTCATCTAAATTACACAAAAATGAAAATGACACTGACATCTCATAAGAAATATATTTACCAAAATTACACAAAAATATCTTGAATACTAAAGAGTAAATTTATTCAATAAAATCGCCATTGGCTTCAACAAGGGCCACCAGACAACTTCAGAATCTTCTGCAACTCTTCTGGATGGTTTCCTTGTTTAGTTTGGTGAATGCTGCCATAATCCTTGCCTTCAGTTCATCTTTCATGCTACAAGGAGTTTTGCTGTTCTCTCGCTCAACTGCACCCCACACATAATAATCAAGGGATTTGCAGTCTGTTGAGTTAAGTGGCCTGGTGTAAGGGGTGATGTGGTCAAAGAAATTGTCTGATAGCCATGAGTGGCTCCTCACACTTGTGACATGGTGCAGAGTCTTATTGCTCAGGGCAGCACTACCACCTCAAGGCACTTTGAGGCCTTGTGAGAAAATGAATAGAGTCAATGTCAGCATCATTAGTGATCACTCCAAATACCTTCGTAATCACCATTAGACTCATCCAACTCTTTCTTAATCTTTTGCATTGTCCTCAGATTGATATCTAAACACTCTGAAATGTTTATAATGGAACTTCTAGCACAAATGCCAAGCAGTACAGCATGCCAAATTTCTTGCAGAGCAAATTGCAACTGGTGTCCTTTTTTCAAAGACATTGCCCAACTGATCTTACTATACAGTGCAGTCAACAAAATCAAAAACAAACGTGCATGTGCAAAATTAAAAATATAAAATTGCTTCAATCTACCTATCGCACTCTGTATATGGATTAAGGTTCTTTCATGTTTGATAGTATTTTAAACAAGTTGGGATAAATTCACTAGTCTGTTAATATGTGTTTTATTGTGTATAGTTTTTGGCATGCCATAGAGATTGTAGGTAGTTCTTGTTTTAGAATATAAGAATGTTATCACGGATTGTCTGACAGAAGTCGAGACATTACTTCATCTTTCCTTGTTTTTAGTTTTTGATGCCATTTTTCTATAGTAGGTTTGATGTTGTATAATTTGTTGTTTGCGCAGTCAGTCTAATTTCAGTTTGTATTCACTCTACAGGACATTGTCATTCGTGTTTGTTGATGCTCTTTCATTGTTTTTATAGTTCTGTGTTGTGCAGTATTTAATGTTAAATGTATATATTTCGTTCAGATGGGTTTCCTGTAGGCATATTATTACTAGGCTATAGGTTGTAGTCAGTAGTGTTAATTCATTTAAATTAACTTTAGCACCTCTTTTGTTCCACTGCATTATTGTGCTTGTCATTGTTTTTGATTGTTTAGAGATTTAGGTTGATGGTTCTAAGTGGTTTGTTAATTTGTGGTCTAGAATTTTATGGTTTGTCTTTTTATTTTGTTTTTGGCAGTGCAAGGACTTCCTCTCTTTCCAGTTTTGTTGAATGATTCAAATTCATTTTATTGTTTCAATTTGATCTGTATCTTTGGAGTCTTTGCATTGTGTTTTTATTACCTCTCAATGGGTATTCTGTTGGAGAGGAATTGGTGAAGAGAGCGTATTGGAAATCGTTGTCATCTCTATTCAGTAATAATAATCTTTATGGGGGGATTGTTTGGTATTCTTAGAAGGGGTTCTGACAAGTAATTGTTATTTTACATTAGTTTCCCTTTTATTGTTAAAATTAGTTTTAAATATATAAATTTTGACCAATCATTTGGATACAGTTGCATTATTTTTTTCTTTTTTATCAGAGTTTCTTATCTATCCTTATTAGTATCATTTTTTTGTGATCTGTGAATAGATCATCTTTTTTATACAAACTTCCATGGCTTTCCATGCTTTCTGACAGGCGTTTCTAGTGTACTTTATGGTCACTTCCTCCATATTTCACATGATCTGGAAAATGATGGGTGCTTTTCTCTGCAGTTGGCACATTTAGACACATCCTTGCACTTATTTGTCATGTGGTCGGGATCTCATTAACTACATTTGCCACATATGGTTTCTTCCCTCAAGATATCCAAACTTTTAACAGTTATAACATTGGAGGTGGTTTGGGATATAATGTCCAACCTTCGTGATGTTGACTATTCTGACTTCTTCAAATTGATGAGTATCTTTTTTTCTTTAAGGTGAAACTACTTTGATATGCATAGGGAGACACACAACTCAATGCACAAATTTTACAAAGACTGCATAAAATTGCCAACTGTGAAAATGCAAAAAAGGCGCCTGTCATAGAAATAGTGATTAAAAAATTAACTTGTAAGTCCAGATTAGTAATTGTTCATTTTTATTTCTTTGATTTTTTTAGCTGATAGCTTTTAGTTCAATGTCAAAAATCAATGAACTGTTTGGAGGAATTGGACCTGCTTGTTGACTGCCATAACTGAAAAAAAAAAGAAAAGAAAAAAAAAGAAATGAAGGCAACAAAATCAAATTATAACTGGGTACAAGCAAAAAAAAAAAAAAAAATTTTAAACATATTCAATTACATTATTTACAATATTGTTCACTCTGTACAAGGAAGGCTCAAGAGCCACATTAGTTTTCTTATTTGTCAGGACTTTTTCAAATATATATATATATATATATACATACACACACACACTCTAATGTTCAGTTTGTACAAAGCTCAAGAGCCACTCAAGGTAGTAGGGTCACAGAGTAAGAAGTAAGATGCACAATTTAAGGGGATATGTGGGGAAGATAATGGTTAATTTTAGACTTCAACAGGTTGTCTTGGGAGTTAGTTTCACAAAGTAACAGTTCAAGGGAAGAAGCTATTTGAGTGGAACTTGTGCATTGCTAATGAAATACAAAGGGAATGAGGCTAGTTAACTACAATGTGCACAGTATGGAAACTCTTAGTCATGAAAGTTTAAAAAACTGTTAGAACTAAGGACTGTTGTTTAACTGAACTCTTTCTATAGAAATAACGATAGAATTAGGGAGGGAGAGACTTGCAACATTTCATCTGTGGGAAAGGGGGTTTTAGAGCAAAAGATAATTTGTCACCCAAAAGGCTGCAAAAATGATTTTGGTCTCTCAAGATTGAAAGTGAAAACTGGCCAGCTCTTTCCCATTTATGGCAACAGTACTTCATTTTAAAAGTAGAAGATAGCAAGAGAAGCCAGGTACTTATTGGAATGGTACAGGGGACTGATAATCTTTTTTTCAGCATTTTAAGTGATGAATTATATATATGAGTTCCAGTTGAGGTTAGGTTTGAGTGTATATTTAATCCACTATCAACACACAAGAACAGCTACAAAGTTACCATTTATTCCAACTACTATCTTCAGGAATTAAACACATATACACACAGATACACACAAATATGTCCACTAGAATTCAGACACGCACACACACATGCTAACTGCACAAAATAAACACACAAGATCTACTTGACTGTTGTAAACAAACAACACAAATTCAAAGTACTCTTGAGTGGCATCCAGCCTAAGAGAAAGAAATCTTTCCACTTTAAGTGCCTATTCTGTCCCAAGGCTTTGACATTAATAAACTGTGAAGACAATAAAATATTTGCCACTATAATTAAATCATCTGTGTCGATAGTTGAATGCTTTAGTTCTAAATTGAACTGTTTAGCTCTGAAATGTCAAAATTGATGAGTGTCAATCATGTTTGTGCGCACATTCCATAATTAAAAAGTCAAAATTATATTAACAATTTTACCCATACTGTTTGCATTTTTCTTGATCAAACTTTCCTAAAACATTGGATATGTCACAGTAGACCTCTGATATGGCCACCACACTCCCCTGATCTGACATCCTGACTTCTGGTTATCAGATATGATTAAGGATCATGTGTATAGCAAAAACGTTAGAGACATCGAAGTACTCAAAGATTAAAGGTGTAATATCAAACATTCCTTGTGAAATGTGTGTCAAGGCACTTAATTGTACTGTTGATTACTGATTTTTATGCATCAATCATGCTGTTGGACAGGTGGAGACTATTCAGTAACTTTGAATAAATGATTTCTCTCATTCTTTTTTGTGGCTAATTTTAAAATAGTCTCATGGTTATTTAAACGAGTGTTCTTTATCTTTTTTCAAAGAAATTTCTTTGACCAGACTTTAACTAAGTTAAAACTTAGTTAACTCACCACCGTTACCTCTTTTTTTTTTCTTTCTTCTTCTTCAATTGGATAGTCTAAACTATCACCCGGTTCACACTCCACCCACGTCTATTGAACAGGTGTAGAGGCTCATCCCTTGTTTCCTGATTAGGATGTGGTTTCCGGTTTTCTATTTTCCAATCTTTTCACTTTTCTTTTTTTTTTCAATTGAAGTAGATAGACTAAACTATCACCCGGTTCACACTCCACCCACGTCTATTGAACAGATGTAGAGGCTCATCCCTTGTTCCCTGTTTAGGATGTGGTTTCCGGCTTTCACTCTTCTAATCTTTTCACTCTTACGTAGGCTCCGGCACATCAGTGGCGTTACCGCTTTGCTTGGGGTGATATGATTAAAAAAAAAAAAAAAAAAAAGTGTCAATATAATTTTGACTCACCCTGTGTGTTTACATGGCATATCGCACACTAAAAGTATGCCTTCTTTTAACTAGTGCCTATAGCTCAGAGGTAGAATCACCAACTGATGACAATGACAGGTTCAATCTTGGCTAAAAGCAATCAAATGTCTAACCATACTGATGAGCTGCAAAACAGATCTGTCTGTGGATGAATATATATATATACACACACACACAAAGAAATTACAGTTATAAATATTGTAATCATAAAATAATTGTAGTTTCTAGATCAGACCTTTTAGAAAACTGAAGTAGAAAACTCACAGGTAAGTCTAAAACTTACTTTATGGACTTACCTACTGTATAGGTAATTTTTACAAGGAAGATAGATGTAAAGATCAAATCTCTATTTTTATTATCTTTTTTTTTTCAATCCTTTAACCACAGAAGGATTTGAGAATTTAAATAAAAAGTAACAGAAAAAATAAAAACTGATAATGATTAATAAATTCAACCAATACAACATTTTTCTTATTTTATTATAAAATTTCACATTTGTCTTAATTAGTATTCCTACTGGTATTCTTAATTTAAAAGAGGAAAATGAAAATCGCTAAATCCATAGTAAAGATAATCCCAGAACCAGGAACAATCTTCAGTTGTTCTAAACAAAGCCACTGAATTTTCAATAATACACAAGTAAATGCCAAGAGGCTTTAGACGATTCAGAAACTCACTTGTTATTTGACTGAATAGAAATGAAAATCAAATCCCTAGATAGAAATTAGCAGATAATTTTTATATACCAACACTGCCATGTCCTATATACAGAAGCCACTTATTTTTATCACTTAACATTAACCAAATGATAATATTAAGCAAAGAAAATATAACTTGAAATAAATAAAATGTTTGCAATTTGTCTGAATTTGATTAACAGAAACTGTTGAATAACATTATCTTTAACTGTAATAAATGGTTACCTCCATACTTGACCTGCCAAATGTTACAGTACAAAATAGACAGCACAATATATTTAAAATGTAAAATATTTAATATATTTTTAATATAACAGCATAAAATCAGGTTCACAAAAGACCTTTCCCAATTTCATTTAGATGTTCTTTGTAATATTTTTTTAATCCTTGTGTTAAAAGTTTCAATTCATTTTTATGAAGCTGATTGTAAATCAAATTTCACAAAATTTGAAAATAGATTATATTTTTCAAATACCCTGTATACTGTATAATATATTTGTATAAATATAAGCAAATAAAAAACATATTTTCTTTAAAAGATAAAATACATAAAAAATTAAATTGAATTCAGTGTTTAATATTATGTACATTATATAATTATACATTTGTTGCATTACATGCATTTTTATTGAAAAAAAGTAATAAATCCTGATTTCTGTGGTGAAAGGATCCTAACTGAAGCTTAATGTACCTATAATAGCTGCTGTATTAGTGAGGAATCATGCTAGTCATATGAAGCCACAGTGTCAGATGACATCTGTTGTTATCACAGTTATTAACTTCTTAAAAAGATGGAAAAATTTTTTTAAATGGCTTTTTTGAAATTACTATTATTAAATTGCTCTTAGTGTCTCACAAAGTCTGCTCTATTGTGACACTTTTATGAGTAGATTCCATTACACCTGGTAAGTGACACACAAAGAAGAGTTGTTTTTTTTTTTTAAGTGATTGACATGTGACAATTTTTTTTTAAACAATCATTCTGCTACTGGAATCTAATCAACATGAAAGATGTGAGAAGAAAATGTGGATATACATGTAAAAACTTACATTCTGCAAAGATCTTAGGCAGTTTGTGTCTTCTTGCAGGAAGTACAAGTGAATGCCAATTTATGGTCCTATGTGCACACTCACAGAAACACACAATTTTTACCAGTTTGCTTGCTTTAAAAATAGTATTTAGACAAAGTTTATAAAGGCTAAGAAATTTGTTAGTTTTAATTAAATTATATCAAGTTTTTAAATGCCTTTAATGAAACATTAGTCTTTATATATCATATTGACTCATATCTTCATCCTTATTACTTTGATCTGCATGCTATACAGGTCAATACTGAACAATTAAAAAGAATTTTAAAAAAGACATGATAAAAAATGCATTTGAATAAACAGTGAAAAAACCTATAATGACTGAGAACATTCATTAATATCAAAGAAACATTCCAAGTATACATTTTTAAAAGACAAAAAATCAAATCCTAATTTAAAGGAGCAAATAAAAGCTGAACTTTTTTTTATTTTCTATTCATACCTACCAGATTTGATCAAAATTCTTTTTGTAATTTTGAATTACTCTTAAAAGAAAATCATTAATCTATACATGAAATGTACAACACATGCATATGTATTTGCATACATAGATATTTATTAAGTTTAGTCTGGTACAAGATTAAATGAGGAGAATGAAGATGAAATGCTGACTTTAGCACCTGCAGAAGATGGCAAACAGTGTATGTATGTGATGTGTGTGTCTCATATATATATATATATATATATATATATATAAAATAAAATGAACATTCAAGAGACTCAAGAGAATGTGCTCTTTGGCTCTTATTATTAAGAAATAATGTTGGATTAAAATTTTTTAAAATCCATTAATCCATGTGTGTGTATATATATATATATATATATATATATATATATATATATATATATACACACACACATGTATTCATTGTTGTTTCCAATTTGTTATAAGATTGTTACCGCTAAATAATTTCTCTCAAATATCTAAACAGAAAAGTGAACTGAATGTATGTAGTAATTCTTACATTATCACCAATATTTTAAAATTGACCATGTAAGTAATGTATAAAAAATTCTAAAAGTGTGTTAGAATTATAAATTTTATTGAGCAGCTTAAAGAAAGAGTTCTTGTTTATTTGCAGTTAATCCTAGAAATAATCAGTAAGTTTTAATTAATAATGTTGCAAAGTGTAAGACTGCAAATGCCGACAATTGAATATATCAAAGAGAACTAGTGCAGTATTTCCTTTAAGGAAAAATATAAAAGGTTTTTGACTTGAAAAGAAAAGAAATGTGTATGTTAAGGTTGTAAAGATCTACAATAAGAATAAATCTTGTTACATCATTTTTATTACAGTATTTGAATTACATCAAAGCCAGTGTCACGTTAGTTTTGTCACGCTTAAAATTCAAATAAAATTAAGTGATCCCTGACTTGATTGGCACTTAACAACCTGGAGTTAAACAGGCAACAGACACAAATACACTGAAATATTCAAATGAAACAAGCTTCAGAATAAAAATCTGATTTTTATTATAATTTTTCTATTTTAATATTGTTCCTTTTTTATTTCTTATGCCTAATTTATAAATTAAACTTTATGATTTATATGTACAAGAAACAACTGTGTGTGTGTGTGTATATATATATATATATATATATGGTTTTGTATTATCTATATTTTTAAGCATCTCTTGAAAATCTTGAAACAGATTCCCTTCAGATAATTAGGGATGGGACGACTGTACAATAGAAAATTTGTTTCAAACAAAAAGCAGTTTACAAACTGCAATTTACTTCAACAAGTAAATTGGCAACATTATTCAAAAGAAAAAAAAATTAATTTTTGTTAAATCAATAAAATCGAAAAGTAATTAACTTTCTCCCAACAACAACAATAAATTAGTTTGTATTTTAGTGAGTTAATACATAAATGAAACAAATTAGTTTTACATCTGTCAATGTCACACAATCCTAAGTATTACAAACATAAGTGACTGTTTTTATTGATGATTTGTTTTTACAGCTTATCAACCCTTTGCAGGTTATTCATAGTCAGAAAATATTTTTAAATGGAAAGATTTTTTTTTGAGGGACATGAGGACAATCATGTTTTGGTGATACAAGTTTTACTTATTAATCCCTAGAAGAGGTGATACAAGTTTTACTAATTAACTCCTAGAAGAGGTTGATACTTTCCCAAGTATTTGAGTATTTGCACAAATATAATGAACCTGATTGGAATTGGAACTCTGCACATCCAAGTGGTCACCCATCTCAGTACTGACCAGGCTTGATGTTACTTAACTTCAGTAATCATAATGGAACCAGTATTTCTATGTGATGAGGCCATAAGTTGATTGATTTGTTTGTTTGTGTGTTTCGGTTTATTATTTTGGATTATTTAAAGCCAAAACATATTTTTTTAGATTGTGAGAATAATTCCCATTTTTACAAGTGAATATTACATCAAGAATTTTGGGGTGTAATAACAATGTTTTTTCCAGATACCAGTCATATTATAACCCATAGTTGGGGTAGAGAAGAGATATTCTTTTTCAAGTAAACAAATTCAGACTCAATTTTCCAATATCTTCTAAGCCACTGTTACACTTTTATTTATTACACTACCCACACATCCATTAAAAAATAGTAGAAAATAAAAAAATGTCTACTCATTATGAATAATTGTAGATTAATAATTGTAGATGTAATTGTAGCTGGTATTTTGATGATAATAATAATAATAATAAGAGTGTGCAGAAGTTTGTATTGAAAAACTGATTGAACTGTGTATTTAGTGTCTAGTTTTAAAAACAAAAAAGTACTGCACACATGTAGTATCAGTTCATGCAAGCATAAATATCACTTTTAAAAAATAAAATGGAAATTATTTGTGACAACTGAAAATTTTGTAAATAATATTTAAGATTTTTCTACAATTATTTTATATCTACAAAAAAAAAAAATATATATATATATATATATTAATAAATATGCATATTATCCTACATCTATAGCGTGACTTTCATGTTTGATGCCCTATACAACCATCATGTGTATATTGTGAAAAGACCATTCCAGGATTTGAATTTTTGGTTTTCATGTTATTTGTGGTAATTATGTATTATGATGCTATTTTGAATTTTTCAATTGTATAATTGAATTTGATTTTGAGTACAACTTAAGCATGAAATAAGATCTTAAAAGTTAAATTATTAAAATTCAAATTAAAAGGTAAAATATTTTTAGGGCAGAGGTTATACATTTTATGCCTCTGAGTCAAGGGGGATTACATGTTGTTTTTATACTTGTGTGGATATGTATAATTATTGATATCCATATTTATACCTACTTTTCTAATTTGTGATTTTGTATATTCCAGTCTAACAGAGTTCATGAATTAAATTTCAAGATGCATAGATTTTTTTGTATATGGCAAAGGTCATATATATATATATATATATATATATATATATATATTTTCCATTTTTAAACGAGTTATTTTGCTACCCAAATTTCTACCATGAGTGGTGTCTTCAGGTGATTTTTAATAAAGAGTTATTAAAAATCGCCTGAAGACACCACTCATGGTAGAAACCTGGGTAGTGAAATAACTCATTTAAAAATGGAAAATATTCAAAAGTTCTACAATATAATTGTATTGAACACTTTTTAATACAAATGTGTACTGGTCTAACCCTATTATGACCAAAAACTAAGTATTAAACAAACAATATATATATATATATATAGATTGAGAGAGAGGGAGAACGTGAGGGGGCAAGTAATTGTGTAAGCCAGCTGTGTTCAAGCCCAGATTTTCTAGCAAGGTTGGTATTTTGTTAAAGAGGGAGAATTGGTTTCTTAGTATTACTTTTAATCTAATACAGGACAAAAGTTTAAATAGAGACAGTTGAGAAAAAAAAAGGATTGTGTTGGGTTTAAATATGTATCTACCTCAGCCATAAGGCAGGCATGGAAGGAATGTGAAACAAGCTGCAATAAAGGAACTAACCAAAATCTACACTGAATTACATAGATTAAAACTTTAAAAAAAGAATTTCATTTTTCTCAGAAAAGGAACCAAAATTCCACATAATTAAGCCAAGATATAATTATTCTACCAAAATGCCATAATCACATAAAAAAAAAAAAAAGAGTATGTATGAAAATGAACTATTATGAGTTATGTTATTTAATCCAGGCTGTACCAGGTCACTCACTTTGCAGTATTCATAATAAATGCATTACTGTGACACACGAAACATTTAGCCTTTATTACAATGAAGAGATTCTCTTTGTTTATTTACTTTAAAACTAGGTATTTGAGTAGACTGTGAAATGTCAAGACATCATAGCACTCAATTCTATACACTAAATTACCTTTAATGGGATGGATACAAGGAAAAGAAGAGTTAAATTTTTTAAAATGATAATTAATTGGAATAATAACCTGGATGAGGCAAAGCTATATGAATCATAAAATGCAGGAGAAAAAACAGCGTATGACAGTTTGTTGTTCAATGAACTGTACTATTCGCTTCTTTTTAAGTAAAATTCTTTTTCTTGAAATTCATGTTTTCCTCTTAGGTTTTTTTATTATTATTTCTATTTTTAAGTGTTTTCTTTTACCAAAGCCTGATTATTAAATGTTTACAGATTTTAAAGGAAAAAAAAATTCTTTTCAATAATTCTCAAATAAGTGGAGATGTCATCACAAGACTCAATGAAACTTTTCCCCTTTATTTATTTTTTTTTTTTGAGAGAGAAAGAAAGCAAAAAAAATTAGTGACTGACGTCTTAAATGGGAAGGAAGGAAGGAAGGAAGTTCATTTGTGCTGAACAAAGAGCAGAAAATGAGAAACAATTGCATAAATCTTGAGATGGCTGTCAATAAACTGAACCATATTACAGTTTATGAGTTAGAAAGTGTCAGCTTTTATGAAAGCCCAGTTTATATTGGAGATGTGTTAATACTTACATCTACAAAAGATTGTAATAATAAAATCCCATAAATAAAATTTATGAAACAATAGGGTCATCTAATTGTTTTAAACATTAGATTTACTTTGATGACAAAGTCAACTTAAAGAAAATAAATAATGATAAATCAGATGAGATTATAATAAAGTAACATTAAATATATCAAAGAAACTAATTTTATACATCAACTAATGTATAGCTATTACATAATTCCAAAACACAAGTTTGGATATAAGTTATCTGTAAAGACCATTTACATTCATTATTTGTAATTGGGCAAAGTTAACTCTGCCTTGAATGGAGGAGGAGACTGTCTCCTTTGTAACCTTCTTATAATTAAACTTTCTTTCTTATTTATTTTGTAACCAATTCTAAATTGCTTTGAAAATGGAAATTGCAGTAGTTTAGTAGACAGATAATGAAGAAATAGCAACAGAATTGTTTATTTAAATAACATGCAAGCTTTATTTAATTAAAGCAAATATACACAAGAATATATAGGGCTTTGGACTGGATATATATCTGAGGGAAATAATTATTACATTTTGTCTAAAGAATAAATTTTGAAATAGTGGCAATAATTTAAAGAAGAGTTATCATTCCATAAATCATTCAGATAATTAAATTCATACTTTTAGCCACTTAAATCCTGACATTTTTAAAAACATTATGTTGCTTTTATATAATAAGTGCCATATGTGACACACTCTTGGGTGATCATATCTCAAAAGAGATATGACTGGGTAGAAGATTATCCCACAGTAGATTGCCATTACTTTCTGCAGTAGACTGTTTCCCAGCCAAGGTTATAGAACCAAATCTGTCCTGTTATTTAACCCATAACTTGAGGGAAGATATGGATTAATACCTTTCCCAAGGGTATTTGCATGTAAGTGAATGCAAGGAATTCAACTAGAATTCAAACTCAACTCCCTGATTTGTCATTATGAGCCAATATCAACTGCACCACAATGCAAGTTAAAGAATTATTCTAATCTCACTAAATATATTTAACTTGAAACTTGATATATCAACACTCATCTGTTTTGACAAATATCTCCCAGAACATTAATATGTTGACTCAATTACAGGATTTTATGGTATTTAAAAGATTAAAAAAAAAAAAAAAAAAAAACATGCTGTAACTTTTTAACTGTTTTCTTAAAAAAATGATTTTGTGTCAGTGTATCTAATGCATAGTCAGTTCAAGTTGTTGAGGAAGTGAGTTGATCTCTTATCCTCAAAGAAGGAAACAGGGTTGACCACATCCTCAAAGAAGGAACAGGTTGAAAATTACATCTCACCCAATGAACACACAAAATGAACAGGCTTACCTTCCTTACAGCAGTTCCAATATTCAAACAAAAATTGAATTAAAAAATATAACAGAAAAGAATTCTTACCCCAATTTTGCTGGAATAGTAAGTTTTCTCTTGCCACCAACTCTCATGCCTAAAACAAAAAGACATTTTTTAATGATTAATGAAATGGTCTTAAGAATTGATAAAAATATAATGAAATTATATCAAAAGAAAACTGATAAGCAATAATAAAATGTATAATAATATAAAATAAAATAATATATAATAAAATGTTAAAAATAAGCACTGGAAAAATAATAACATTGACAATAATAAAACTAAGAAATATAACAGATTTTTATTGCATAAATACAAAATTCATAATCAAAAAATTTACAATTTTTGACAAAGAAAAATGAATGATAATATATTTATAAAAGATTTGTTGATACAACTTAAAGGTAATGGGAAGAATTGGTAAAATGCTAGAATGTAACTCAATATCTTAATATTAACCAAGCACTAAAAAAAGAATTTTGATTTTAAATTTTTGATTTTTACAGTTCATTCTTGTAACTGCGATCAAAATCTATAAAATTAACCATGAATATTCAGTTGTTTCCAGATCTACAGATTAAAATTAGTAATTATAATTTACAGATGAATAAAAAGTGAATATTTGTAAATTTACTACAAAAGACCATAAACGGCTGCTAAGAATTTGGTATTTGTTAAAACAAATGATCAAAGGGAAATAACGCTGTAATAGATTTGTCTTAAGAAATAACATTAACATATCTTTACACACAAGTTTATGATTTACATTATTAATAACACAATGTAGTTTGTTCTTCTAAATAATCTAATACTGTTTTACAACACACACGCAGAGGCATACATGTATTTCTACTAATGGTTCAAGATTATATATGTATTGTCCTGATATTATTTCTCCAAGCACTTTGACTATCTTTAAGAATTTGAGGATAAGTTATCAACCCTTTTTTGTTTTCAATAAATTTAGGTGACTCCGTTCACCAACATCTTATTTTTATCATTTTAAATTCCAAGATTTTATCATGTTGTATAAATTTGGGGATTGAATTTGTCATCATCAGTTATTCAAAGTTTCACAAAAGTCATTATTTTCAGTAGTTTTTTATTAAAAGGTATTTAAAACATTGATTGCTTGGGTTGAATAAGATGTTGCTTCTTCATAACTTACCAACAAGTCCTTTGTCCCATCCTGGAATCACTTCTCCTCTTCCTAATGCAAACCGAAAAGGTTTCCCACTGATGCAATGATCAAACATTTTCCCATTCTTTGCCAATTTTCCACTGTAATAAACATGGACCTAACAAAAAAAATTAAATTATATAAGATAAGTACCTATCTGATAGTGAAAGTGATCCTTACACTGTGTCCTACAACTGTTTCCTTCAGACATAAAAAAAAAAAAACTTACTAAATATGTTTTGGGTACCTTCTATATAACAATGATTAGCAAGCTAGTTTTACAGTCACCTGAAGTTCAACTTGTGTATGGCTCCAAACAGAACTAAGCCAATAAGAAAGTGATTTAATGACCACATGCTGACATAATAAAAAAAGAATACTTAAATTCTAAAACTCTGATTGTTACAGATTCCTCTCTTTCTTTCTCACACCCATATTTCTTTCTTTCTTTCTCCCACAAATATTACTATTATTAATTATGAATTACACCAACTAGATTTCATTGCATTTTAATATTTTTTAAAATTTAAAAATTTTAATTTTTTATCTACATGTAGCCTTAGTATATTTAATTTTTTTCTTGTTATTAAAAAGCATTAATCTAACTTTATAAGATTTAACTCCCATGAACACTGAGAGTAGTTAACTTAAATTCAAATCTATTAAACTGTCAGTTTGAAACATGCACATGATTGCATAACACATAAAACCCTAAGTCATGGCATCAACATAAGACTATATATATATATATATATATATATATATATATATATTCACACACACACACCTCCAAAGATTTGCTAAAAATTTTGTATGCATGATGAAAAAAATGCCCCAAAATTAATAAAAACAAGCTTTTATTAAAATATTTGTGGAATTATTTAGAGAAAAAAACAAAAAAAAATAAAGGATTTTTTATTATTAAATTATATTTTTTGATCTTTTTAGAACACTTTCAGTAAGAAATATTGATTTTCTTACGTCAACAGAAGACCAAAGATCAGTTTTAGTACCTTTATGTTGAAAAACACATTGACATGGAAATTCTTGCAAAAATCAAATAATTGGTAGATTTTAATAAAACTTTCAGGATTTCTTTACAAATGAATGAAATTATTTCAGAAATATTTCTTTTTCAGAAAATCTTGCTAAAATATTTTTTTTACATCAGTTACCCCTCCCCACTTCACACACATTTGCTACCTATTTTGAATATTTACTACTTGTTTCATGGATCAAAGTTTACATTTTCATTCCCCTGGATTTATACTTATTTTTTATTTTTTTTATTTACAAAATTTTGCAAGTCAAAATTGCACTAAGATCTTGGTACCAGAAAATACAATGTCTGTAAGCTTTCTATCTATAACAAGGTAAGAATATATTTTTGGTTCACTGCACAATATAAAAATACATTCTATGTGAGAGAATACAATAGTTTTCAGCCAGTGACCTAAAAAAATAGATAGTTCAAGTGTCACAGCGGAGATCAATGAAGAAAAACCACTGCTGGAGTGTGTGTGTGTATGTGTGCATATAGTAATTTTTTTATTATAATGGTTTGTAAAAGCATTATATCACTACATAAAAATTTTCATGTTTCAGAACAATACTGTTTTTCAGGTGATATTTTAAAAATAAATGGTGAAAATAATTTATTTAGAAAATATAAGAATTCATGGTTATTTAGAAAACTAAGGAGTGGTTCTTGGAGGAAGTTAAACAATATGCTTGTAGGTGTGTCAATATTGTTCAATCAAAAATGAGAATTAACAGCTGTTCACACATGACAAGACACTGTTCGACATTTCTCAGCTTCAACTTGTACAGCACCCAATGTCTTTGCTTTTGAATCATTCCTAATGCTTTCAAACATTTAGAAACTGTTGTGTAATCAACAAAATATTCTGCAAGTTCAGCTTGTGCCTGACATGAGTCTTCATTAAGTAATGCTTCCAATTCTTTGTCAAACTTTTTCAGTGCGCCAGAACATTCTTTATCGTCAACATCAAAATAATTATTTTTGAAGCATCTAAACTAATATCTGCATGTTGTTTCTGACAGAGAATGGTCAGAATAAATCATAAGAATTATGCATCAGCTACAGATTTCTTTTGAATAATGTAGTGCAGTAAAATTCCCTGCAAATACACTTCCTTTGGCATGAAATAATATGAAATACAAATTTTTTTACACTTCAGCGAAATGACATGCACTTTATTTTAAGCTTGCTTATAGTACTTCCTTATAAATGCATTACCATCAGAAACTATACACAGTTCTGTGAACTCTATATGGTCCTCACACACACAGATATATATATATATATATATATATATATATATATATATATATATATATATATATATATATATATATATATATATATATATATAGTGGAACCTGTCGTATGCAACCACCCCTATGTCCATCAGTAACTCATGCATACACAGGTGGTCGCTCACTAAAGGCTCAAGGTCACATATTAGAATTTTATCATGTAATCTGGTAATAAATAAATAAGAACATAAGATGACCTAACTTTAAAAAAATTTATTCAGCATAATTCATTTTAAAATTTTAAAAACGTATTTACAACGGTCAACAAGAAACTAAAATATTTATTCACAAAAAATAAATAAGTGGACTTTAAAAAATGTCAGTTATTGCTTTCCATTTCGTGCCTGTACTAGTACTAGCCATGTCTTATAAAATATGTAAGTTGAAAAAATTCCAGGCTTATATGGTATCAGTTTTTTTTTTCTTAGAAGTGAGTGATTATCTGTGATAATACATGGAAAAAAAAAAAAACATACAAAAACTGACAGGATCATGAGTGGGGGCAGAGAAAAAGAGAGAAAGAGATAGATATACCTATATAGAAATAGAGTAAATAGATACACAAAAAAAATAAAGGAATGAAAGAGATTGACATTTGAGAAAAGGGACATAGTTGTGATTTTCCCCATCCCTAAATTTATCCAAGTCAATACAGAGACTTGACAAATCTCTTGAACACATCAGATTCAATACAGTTTGAGGTGAACTCAGGCAATGTACATTTCAACAAGTAATAACAGTTTTATACAACATTACAATAACAAAACAATGAGGAAGTGTTCCTGACTAAGATCAAAGTAAAATGAAATAGATTACTCCTTTAGTTTTTCCTAATTTAGAATTTCACTTTTTTTTTTTAAAGCAGTTGCTTGATCACTGATTTTCACTCAATGATGTTAGTTGCTGGTTGCATTCTGGAGGTGGTGCTCACTGAGGGTTAATTAATATTAGCAAGTGCATAGAAAAAAACATTGTTAACAACAGGTGGTCTCCGATGAAAAGGATCGCATACAGGTGATTCCACGGTATACACACACACACACACACACACATATATATATATATAAATACATACACATACATATGTATTGCAGTTGCTCACTCATGTACGAATATGATCATTACTTCATATCTTTTTTTTTAAAGAAAATCTACTGATGGGCTGAACAAATGTTGCCCAGCAAGCAACCTACATATTCTGATACAAACTGGGTATTAATGTAGTACAATGGCATGCAGTTCCAGAGCTATATTATGATGCAATTTGATCACTTCTGGACCTACATATCTTAACACAAAAATCTCATATCAAGTGGTTGACATCTAAGATTTCATAGTCAATTGCCACCATGTGTTGGTGCACTCTCCAGTGGCTGTTTAGACTAACCATCGACAAACCACACTCTACCACAATCTGTACACATCAGATCGAGCTGCCTGTGATGACCAATGAGGATGCCCTTGCGTACATCTCTTTTAAGCTTTATGTACATCCCTCTCTCATCTTCAAAGTGACACCTTCCACTACTGACCGCTTTCTTCCAATTATTAATGCACATTCTTCCCAGTGCTCACTTGATGCAGTCAACTTAAACTGCATCTTAGGTTTGCCAGCTCAGCATTCCTTTTCCCTGTTTGCAACTCACCATAAAGCAGTTGCTTTGGTATGTGGCTTTCATTCATTCTGACAAGGTGACCTGCCCAATAAAGATGATATTTTAGTATTAGGAACTCAACAACTATCACAGCCACTCCTCTGTAGCACCTCTACATCACTAACATACATTTGTCAGGTAATGCTGAGGATACGATGTAAGCGGTACTGGTGGAATCTCTTAAGCTTTTTCATCTTTCTATGGTAGACCACCCACATCTCACAAGCATAGAGTGCTGTAAGCACACAAGCATGATAGACCTTCAGCTTTGTAGTCACTGAAATTCCATGCTGAGATCTTTATTCAGTTTTCCAAATGCATCACTAGCTTTCTGTATGAAGTTTGATATTTTTACACCAAGATCACAGGATATGCTCAACATGCTCCCAAGATAGACAAATGCACAAAGAACTTCAACTTTTCACCATAGACAAAAATGCTTGGTTCACGATATGGCTTCCTTGGAGCTGGCTGGTACATGACCATCAAACTGATAGTCAAACCCAGTGCAGTGCATACATTATAAAAAGCATCTATGAGATGCTGCATGTCCCCCATCTGAGTCCCCCATCTACAAGATCGCAGTCATCAGCATATAGCAAATCCCTGATCAGCTTCAAGTGAACCCCTTACTTTGCATTAAACCTCCTGATGTTAAACAGCTTTCCTGTTGAACAATAGTGAATGTAAATACCAAGGTTGCAGTTCCTAAAGGCCCATTCAAAAAGGATAGAGGGCAAACAGGAAGCTGGAATGCCACCCTGCTTGACTCCATTCTCAACCATCACTGGATCAGAAAGCTTTCCACTAATGTTAACCCAGTCCTTCATATAATCATGAAACAAGTGCAGAATGGAAACAAACTTTTTAGGACACCCCAGCCTCTTAAAATAACCCACAAAGCCTTTCTGCTTATGGTGTCAAATACATTTGTCAACTCAAAAAAATACCTGATAGAGATCCATATTTTGCTTCACACACTTTTCCTGCAGTTGTCTGGCTGTGAAGATCATATCTACAGTGCCATGTCCAGCCCTAAAGCCTGACTGTGACTCTGAAGAGTTTAATCAGCAATGTGGTGCAACAACTAACAAAACTCTACAAAGAACTTGCCAGCAATAGACAACAATGATATGCCATAATTTCTACAGTAATCCCTGTCCTCCTTGTCCTTGTACAGAACAACTATGACAGCATCCCCACCTCCCAGTCATCTTGAATATTTTATTGTTCCAGGCATCTAGCAACAATGAATGAAACCGATGCAAATGATTTCCTCCTCCATACTTAAAATCTCGGCATACAGCCCATCCATTCCCAGCAACTTACTAGCTTTAGGTTTTTTGACAGCACTTTTAACCTCAAATGTTGGAGGCTCCACAAGAATTTCTTAACTAGGCTTTTCAGATATAGACCTGATAAACTCCTTGTCAACCTCTGAAAGCCTACTTTGAAACTCATCAAAATGTTCACACTATCGCAACAGAATATCAATGGGATCCCTAAAAAGTTCTTTGCC